>JAAIXJ010000021.1:423964-508912 GCA_013403705.1 Heliconius hermathena | reverse complement strand
TATATATTAAATTCATTATAGACTTATTGAATTACGGTCTGCGTTGTGTACAGATATTTTACATTGGTGGTATGAAAGTGACATGCGTCGTCTTTATGATAATAAATGTGCCAATTTGCTACCTAAGCACCTAATCTATACTTCGAGAAGTAAGAATTATTGATTTTCACATCTACTTATGCCTTTGAACAGAGTTTGCTCAATTGGCGCTTAGTCGGACCACACCTGTGCACCTTGGCGGTGGCTGTCAGTTTGAACAACACCTGGAGAGCTCCACGCGAGGCTTTTCGCTACGGTGGACTAACAAGTGCGCTGTTAAACACTGTAGCATTCGTGGGTATTGCGTTGCCGGTCGTACTGTTGCAATTAGCTGTTGGCCAGCTAAGCCAGCAGGATGCAGTTGGAATATGGAAAGCTGTACCATTTTTTCAAGGTATTCTTATTACCTTGACCTTCAATAAGTTCTCGCTGTTTTTTTTTTGTTTAAAAAAAACAATTTAAAATATAATGCTTACAATGACATTACTCGAAGTATTCTCCATCATTAGAGACCACTTTCTCCCATCTCTCTGGTAGCAATTGAATCCCCCGTCGGAAAAACGACTCATCTTTCGAGACAATCCAGGAATCAAGCCATTTTTCGGCTTTTTCAAAAGAATGGAAGCGCTGCTCGCTTAAACCGTGCGCCATCGACCGAAACAAGTGGTAATCGGAGGGGGCTATGTCCGGTGAATACGGCGGGTGGGGTAGAACTTCCCATTGAAGTGTTTCCAGGTAAGTTTTGACTGGTTTTGCCACATGTGGCCGAGCATTATCATGTAATAAAATCACTTTGTCGTGTCTCTGCTCGTATAGTGGCCGCTTTTCTTTCAGAGCGCGACTCAAACGCATCAACTGAAGTCGATAGCGAGCTCCCGTGATAGTTTCATTAGGTTTAAGCAGCTCATAATAAATTACGCCCTGCTGATCCCACCAAATGCAGAGAAGAAGCTTAGAACCATGGATATTTGGTTTTGGCGACGATGTTGATGCGTGACCCGGCATGCCCCACGATTTTTTTCGCTTTGGATTGTCGTAGTGAATCCACTTTTCATCCCCAGTGACGATACGGTGCAGAAAACCTTTTCTCTTTTGCCGTTGAAGCAACAATTCACACATGAGAAAACGTCGTTCTACGTCTCTCGGCTTCAACTCATACGGCACCCAATGCCCTTGCTTTTGGATCATTCCTAACGCTTTTAAACGTTTTGAAACTGTTGACGCATCTACTTGTAACGTTTTCCCGAGCTCTACTAACGTCTGACATGGATCTTCTTCAAGCAATGCCTCCAATTCTGTCTTCAAATTTTGTCGGTGCTCCAGAACGCTCTTTGTCTTCAAGGTCAAAATCATTACTTTTGAAGCGCCTAAACCAGTCTCTGCACGTTGTATTCGACAAAGCATTGTCTCAACGAGAATTCTGTGTGCTTCTGCTGCAGATTTTTTCTGAATAAAGCAGTGCAATAAAATTCCCCGCAAAAACACTTTATTTGGCACAAAAGTACACATTTTCACAAAGGGAAAATAAATATATAGTTGACACTGTAGTAAACACTATTCTACTACAACTTGAGGTTACATATAGTACTACTTAGGTGATTCGTTACCGTACGAAATTCCATGCACAGAGTGCCGCAACGCCATCTTTCAAAAAACAGCGAGAACTTATTCCTAATATATAATCATATATAATAAGTTTTGTAATAGTATCTTTGAAGTTATTCAGTCTAATTATGAGTAAGGTAACAAACATGCGACTTAAAGTGTGCTTGGTTTCTGACATTAAATGTACCGTTTGCCTTATTTAAAATTTGTCCTATTATATGGCTATAAAAAAATTAAAAAACCTATAAAAAAGGTATAATATAATTCGAAAGTGGTGTGTTCCAGGTATCGGATACATCAGGTTGCTGATATCGTGCATAAGCGCTGTTTATTCGATGGTCTACGTCGCCATGTCTCTTACTTACGTTCTGTATACCTTAAGCAATACTTTGCCTTTGTGGGAATGTTATGAAATTTCGGAATTGCCAGTAAGTAAATAAGTAATATATAGTTTTTTGTTCTGGTTTCAAAATATAAAATATTTAATTTCCTGGAGTGAGAGTCGAATGCACAAACTGTCGCATTTACAGACGCAGGCCACGACTGGTTACTAACTACAAGCAAAATTATGTAATTTGAAAAAATATTAAATCACATAGCCCGATTTAAAGTATCAACCATTAAATTTTTATTGATTACAATATAGCGGTTTTTGTGAACTACGCTATTTAATAATATTAATTAATTTTATTAAAAGTTAATATTCACTACAACAATATAATAATGAACTACTTATATATTACAATGCAGTAAAATCTTTATTTTTTTATATAATAACTGACTTATAAGTTTTGATTTTTATCGTTTTATCTATCTTAAATTTTGTTCGTCTAAAATGTCTCATTAATTAATAAATTAATGTTTTACAGGATGATCGCAAAGAAATATTTTACAATACATTATCGTGCTTGAAGTAAGTAAAGCTTCCTGTTAAGAATTCAATAAATAGGTACATTTTAGCATTTTTAGTACACGATTTCGTGAAGGCAAAAGTAAATTGCTATTTGCTATGTCACAAACTGGAGAAAAAAACATTAAAAAAAACGTACGACCATGTAAACCATAAAGATTAAATATTAACGAATTGCCTCAGCATAGGTCATTTTGTTTTATGATAATATTAATAAAATACATAGATAGATACATTTTAAATTGTTCGTTTGAAACATTTTTACAGTTCTTCATAGATTGTTTTTATTTTATTTTTCAGTGAGAGTTTCTTGGCGCCGATCAATGAGCAACCCGAATATTACGTAGCTCTGGCGTTTATTGTTATTGTTCTTTGGATTCTGTTTCCTTTTATGTGAGTAATGATCCTAATTTATAGCCCTTTGTTACATCACTACGCTACAATCCATCCGTTCGTCGTATAACAATACACACCTATTATGTTTTATTCAGTGGCTATTGAATTTTTGACAACTTATTGCCTTCTAATTTACATACTTGCAGTTATTTGTACGGACTAGTTGTAACTAGTGGTTTTTTTTTCTAACTCTTAAACAGACAAAATCAATCTAATTCTTAAACAGACAAAACGAATTTTGTTTTGTCGATAATCAAATTTATTTGTAACCTACAGAAAGCTATTTTACTATTTCATTAATATTTCTATCAATTTCAGCCTCTACAACCCTGTTAAACTTATGAAAAGAATTTTATATGTATTTACCCCGCTGGTACTTTTATTAGGGGTGACCATAGTTAGTTCTATTGGTAACAAACGAGACGTGATTGCGTTTAACAAGAGTAACAATTGGAAAAATTTTATTACACCTAACATATGGCACGGTGCTATAGCTCAAGCTTTGTTGTCTTCTCAGACAGCGGGTGGCTATCTTATTTCTTCAGGTGACTCTATATATGCCAACACGAATGTGCAATGGTAAAACATAATAAGAATATTTTATTAAATAAAATGCTACCAAATTAATCATTAAATATTATTCTTTGGTAAACGAAACTTAAATTTTCAGGACATCTATACTGATTGTAGGCGGTAACCTCATAGGCAGTTGGCTGGGAATACTATTTTGGTTTGCTATAAGCGGTGATGGCGATAAAGCGTCGAGCAACATTGCAGTCCTTGTCCAAATATACAAAAAGTTTATTGACAATAACCTGAGGACGGTGTGGCCGTTACTCACCTACCTTTTGCTAGTAATGTCAGGAGCTATAACTATGGTAGATTATTGTTTTTTTTGCTTTGTTAGGATAAAGAAGTCATCAGTTATTTTTTTTTATTTTAGAAATTTGATATACGTTCAAGAGAATTCAAATAGAAATGCTGTTTAACATTGTCACATAGTGATAAATTTATATGTTCCCATATTATTTATTTCAGCTTACGTTCCTATATCCCCTTTACGATCGGTTCCACCGTGTGGGCGGCTACAAGTGGCGGCATGTATCTATGGGGAGCTCGATTATAGGCGCAGTTGGCACGCTGTCTATATTGTTTGTAGGGCACCCAGCTCTTACATTATTAGAGGACACCGTCGTACCATTTCTCCTCAGTGTTGCCACTACAATGGAGGTGTCGGTATTTATTTTTATTTACGGTGAGTATCAACGAATTATGTGAGGTACAATGTGATCAATTCGATTCAATATTTGTTAGCTTGTTACATTGATTTATAAAAAGATATTTGAATACTTAAATGTATTTGCTTAATGGTTCGAGTTGCATTTGGAGGTAAATATGTTAATATTCAAATTATATAAATTTTCTCGGTCCGTCAAGACATAATGAGGCATTAAACTTTGCTATGCAGTATAATTTTTGTAATGTGGAGAACGTAGGGTCTTTCCGCAAGATGTTTTTTTACTTGCTGGCTGTTTACCGGCTTAATGCGAGAAATAGGCGAAGATGACTGAAAATATTTACTTATAAAGCTTACTGGTGCTTACTATTTCATTTTGTGTTTCAATTAGCCATAAGTATTTAATCGTTCTATATTGATGTTCATCTATCCTCAGGCCAGAAAACATTAGTTGCTGATATTGATTTTTTAATAGAAAGTAAGCTGGCGAAATATTGGATACTGGGTTGGTATGCCAATCCTGGCATAATGATTCCATTTACGGTGTGGTGGTCTATATCATTCTTTCTGGAAGACCCGAGCTGGACAGAAGCTCCATGGAGCGGCTCGGGTATTATTGCTAGTGCCTCTACGACTTTAGTAATAATTGTGACATTTGCAGCCTTATCAGTTGCGAAGCAAGTCCAGTATGACTTCTTGGGGGTGAGTTATCATTGGTATAATCGTTTAGGCTGTTTACATTTTGGCATTGCGAATATTTATACTTGATGTGAATGCGAAGTAGCTTCGTAATTTTCCGTTAATATTCGTCTGAGGACGAGACCTTGCAAGTAAACGCTCAAAACATTTGCCTCGTTTGATGTTTCCTCATGCAGTGCGACACAAAATAACTATATTTTTCGAGGAAGTACCAAATTTTGGGTTTTATTGCAGAAACTAAAGTCGTCATTTAAGCCTTCGAGGCACTGGGGTCCTCGCGATCCTATCACACATCACTACTGGCTCGCGAGGCGGGAGGAGGCCGATAGAAATACAATCAGCACACGATATCAAATACCGAATGACAGATATCGAAGGAGGCGGTTGGGGCAATTCTCTGGCAATTCTAGTTTTGCAGATGTTCCACGCATTGTTAAAGTGAATCTTTCTCCAGATATCAAAAGAAGATCTAACTCAGATGACTGGTTAGTGATATCCCGAAAACAACATATTGCACAATTGACTCAAGACACATATGAAAGTCGAAAGCGATCAAGGTCCTTAAATTGCAATCCCATCAAGACAATCCAGTTGCGAAGCAGTAATGATTTTCAACATGCAACTGGAACTAACAAAGATGTATACGACAGCTCTACACATTCTAATAAAACGACAAACAATAATATTATATCAAATATTAATAACGACCTTGTATGAATTGTAGAGATAAGATTATGTATGTATGATGTGTGTAGTTTGTTATATCTAGTCACGTTTAGAAATACCAAATACCCACTACTAAGAAGGTACACCACTGGGAGTGTTTATTTGTTACAAATAAAAAATAATATATTTAATATTTTAGTTTTCATTTAACGATATAATATATACAACTTATTTATATTACTTACGCACACAGCAGTGTAGGCAGAGGGAACCTTATGTTAAGACACTCCGTTCCCCACTTTCTGCCGAATTCTGGAGGCATTGCGTGTTGAGTGGCAGAACTCAACGCCGCGCTTTGCCTCGACACCAGAGCGAAGAAATGGAAATATAAATTTAAATAAATATTGCATCTCCTCGATCGTGATCGTGGGTGGGGATCGAACCCACAACCAGTCGATTTACAGTCACAAATCAAAGTTTCGTTGTTTAATTTCCTTCTATTATTTTAAAACTGTTATACAATGATGATTATTTAATAAAATTTTGTGTGCAGTAAGTAGATGACGAGTGTTATATTTATAAATATTATACTATTCATAACAAAATTGTTGTGAGTGATATTTCTTTTTATTTTTTCAATATATTTTAGTAATTTCGTAACATATATTATAACTTGCGGCCCACTCGCGGCTTCGCCTGCATACCAACTATAATTCTTTTATTAGGCTGCATTTGCCATAAAATTGATTACAATCTTAATATAATTCATTATATAATTATAGTTTATACATTCAATTATTTTCATATTTTTGGAAGTGCAAGCGGTACATGGCTGCTAGCGAGGACGAAATCGGCGGCAGTATGCTTACGACCGTAAACAGAGCGTTAAATTATTTTAATTTTACGTTTTCTCGAAAAGTATTATATATAGTCCATATATAATTACATACTATAAAAGCCAAAGCTAATCTTCATAATTTTTTCTGGATGACGGAATAACTTTTGCTCGTAAGTTTTGATATCTTTGTCAAATAAAATACATTGAAACATTATCTTGCAATTTTTAATTATTTTTTGCCACAAAATGCCTTATTGTGACTTATTTATAATATAGGGTGTCGCGGATATTATTTTGGAACGAATGAAACTGAGGAATGTAGCTTTCATGCAAAACAAAAAAAAACGTAAAACGGACCCGATCTTAGCGTTTAAGCCACTGGTGCCCAATCAGTGGCCCGCAGAAGCTTAAATATGGTCCGCGAATGGGAATGGTGAGTCGAAGTTTCTGTTTGATTATCACAGTTAATTTTTATTATACCTAAATGCATAGTGATTCCTGTTACCAAGAATGATATAAAAGTGGTCCTTGATATAGAAAAGGTTGGGAACGCCTGGTTAAAACAAACAAAGTCTTTCGCTTTATTATATTAACATAGATTTCGATTAAACCGATTGAACAGCAGACTGGATCAACACAACTACCGGTTTACAATATGCTGTCTACGTGATTTTGTTCTTGTTTGTTGACCTTCCTTTAGGCAGATGACTGGCTGTCCCTGTACAGAGCCTTACCTATTATTTGTTATCGAGATTTACACTCAAGTATGCCTGTCGCATGTCAAGTGCGTCACAAAGAGGATGTGGTGAAAAATAATTGCTCATTATACTCTATACGTTGCTACTAATTAATTCACTGATAAATGTGCTATAAAGTTTATGGTACGTCCATTTTAGACCGTACCGCGTTATACAGTAACTTCTACTAGAGTATATTATATGATTCATTCATGTTAACATTATTCATGATTCTTGCTTTATTTAATTGTCACAAAAAAATATACAGATTACAGAGAAATACTTAATAAGGGTTCCGTACCTCAAATGGAAAAAAACGGAACCCCATTGTAGGATCATGTTGTTGTCTGTCTGTCCTTCTGTCCGTGCGTTTGGTAAGACCATTTACCGGGAGATCGCGTGGAGGTATCAAATATTCAAGTCTACGGTATGATATTCGTCGCGTAATCAAAATCTATAGGGTACTTCCCGTGTTGACCTACAGTTATGAAATCTAGAACGAAGTGAGAATTTACATTACGAACGAAAAACAAATCGAAAAATGAAATTTATAATTATTTCATTGAAAAAAATCTTTACACACTTATATTTGTAATTAATTTCATACAATAATTAGAGCATACACCCGCACCCGCATTATCCTCGTCGTAGTTCCTTCTGTTCACTGTAAACTGAGGATTGTAATATCCTGAATTTGGTACAAAGCCGTCGAAGGGAATTTCCGAGTCGTAAGGACTTTTTTTATATCTTTACGCATCCATCGTATTTTGTGGGGTCGATCGAAAGAAACTAGTAATACGTGATTCCCACCAGTAATACGTGGTAAAACCCAATGCCGCTTTTTGTCTTGGACGGGATCTTTAATATAAAAACTACCAGATCCAGCTGCTCCTTGCTGGGAATTTTCCCTTAATAAACCATCAAACAGCAGATAAATTTGTAATTGTAATTTTTGTACATGATTTTTTTTTAAATTAAAGAAAATTAAATTTTCCTAACATTTCATTATGTAAAAGCGATCAAGATCAATTAAATAGCGCTAGTAGACTACTGCTGTACGTCTTGGCACTTTGAATTGTTAATATGAAAAAAAGAACAAATAGTTCTACAGAATTTGAAAAAAATATTTATGAAACTATGTCACTTTATATATCGTATGTAGTCTAGTAAACATTCAAATAGTTTTATTTATAATAAATTATTATTATTGAGGTCAGTTGTGGCCACTTGTGCCCCTACAAGTGTGTGACTGTAAATGCAACTGGTTGTGGGTTCGCTCTCCAGTCGTGGGAATGAAATATTTAATTCAATTTATATTTTCATTTGTTCGCTAGTAAGAAGCGCAGAGTTGAGTTCTGCTACTCAACACAATGCGTCCAGTATAGCGACAAAAGTTCAGAAAATGGAGAACAGAGTGTCTTAACACTAGGTGTCCTCTGCCTACCCTGCTGTATGCGGGATATAGCATGAAGCCGATCTGATTTATTTATTTTATATTTTATTTATTATATCTACAATACCGGGATATTTCACGTCGCCTATTAGCGATTAGGATCGCCAATTCCGCAACTATAAGTCATACGATATACCTTCTATTTTTTGAATAGGATGAGTTTTTGTTTTTCTTTCAATAATAAAAGAACACGACTCAGCGCAATATCCATATTTTGTATTTTTATAATAAAATTGTTTTTTAATACCAAAACTAACAAAAAAATGTACAAATATGTATGTATGTACGTGTAGAATTAAGTGAGCTGATATTTTTTAAGAAATAAAAAACTTTGTATCAAGTGGGTATAAATGACAAAAACAAACTTTAGAGCTTTTATTTTTAGCTGAGGCGATTTGCGCAACAACTTACCTATGTTTCCAACAAATATGTGACGCACTGCGACTTCGGGAGGATAAGGCAATTAGTAGCTGACTAATCAGAATTAAAATGTCATGAATGACATCAAATAACGAGTCGTCGGCCAAACCAGATATGGTCATCTCAAATCAATTAGGTAGCTTCTACGGTTATAATGTAATTGAACAATTAATGAACACATAAAGACCAGTTGTGACGAAGGGGCACAAGCCTATAACTGGTCGTAGGCTCGATTTCCACTCGAGCTAAAAAAATTAAAATAAAATGAACACATACCGTTCCCGCGCGCTTGACCCACTGGTTTCCCAGGCTACTCCGTAAGGGATAAAACGTGAAGCTGACCAAGTGGAATAGATTACATATACTTTTTTGTTGAAAAAATAAAACTTAAAATCTATAGGACAGATTTAAATTATTAAAAAAAACGAAATATATTATATCAAGGTTACAATTAAGTACTCATCTTAAGTAGTTGATATCTTCGTACATAATATAGTTTGCGTCATTCCACTTATACGGATTAGTATCGCCGCCCACTTATTACAACAAAGATATAAAGTTCTAAGTACAAGGGACTTGGTTTTCACATTCTAGAACTGTTATCCTGAGAGGGTTAAGTCGAGTGCTGACAACCCGACTGTGGAGTAGGCACGCCCGCCGTCATGCCGTGGACTGTGGAGTGTGGAGTGGAGTGTGCATTCGAGTTCGGAACTGCGCGCGAAGCAGATCGCTTTGCGGTTACGGTCGTGCGACTTGCTACTTGGTACTTGTGGAAGTGAACCGAAGTGATGTCTAAGGATAACCCCAGGCTGAGCCGGCTGGGCGTGCTGGCCCCGGCGGCCTTGTCCGCGTGCATGGACGCCTCCGTGCTGGCCGTGCCCGCTGCTGGGGCGATAGTCTCTACTGTTCTTAAGGAACTCAGCAAGGCTTTCATGCTTAAAAAGTAAATATAAGTAAAAATATTTGTGATATTTAGATATTATATAATTATAATTCGTTTTTAATATTTTTATGTTCTATGTAGTGTTATTATTTACCACGCAAACAAGAATTAAAGCAGGCAATATTCTGTCACTCCCAGATATACTTACATACAATTAGCAATAAAACCTCCTAAATTATACAAAGTAGCACCATGATTCTATTTCACACCTACGAGTGTATTACGCGTGTTATTCTTATTTATTTATTATTTACAGATATTCATAAACAATGTTAGGTAGTGTAGGGGGTTATAGATTTTAATGAATTATTTATTTCAAGATAAAATTACATTTTTAATACTTAATATACTTAACAAAATATTACAATAATTATGTAATCTGCTAAAAATCTAAATATTATTAAAAATCTATATATAAAAATCTAAGAATTAAGGTTGCCAGATTTTACCTTGGGGAAAAACTAAATTTTTATATCTGAAATTATTAGTAATTTATTAAAAAATTAAATAATTAAAAAAATATTCTCAAAGTGCGTTGAATAATTGTCCTATTCCGCTCGGGTCATTTAAATTTTGGGCTAAAAATCGTCACGTCCCGCCAAAATCGGGACGTCTGGCAACACTGATGACTACATATTGATAAGTACTTATATAAAATACGTCGCATATTCATTAATCTTAGCTCTCAAGCCCCATAGATACGTTAAACGAACACCACAATTATCACGAAGAATCTACTTAATAAGTATATAAGGACATATCTATCGACGTGCTTCAGATATATAATTGTATTATTGTTGTCACTTAGTCGGTGCATGATCGTTATTAATTAAATATTTGATACTCGCATGTTGAACACATTATTAATATTCATTAATAGTTATAATAGCTATTATAAGTTCCACTTGTGGCGCAGTAGCACAAGCGTGTGACTGTAAACAGGTTGTGGGTTCGATTTCCACTTGAGGAAGCGAAACATTTGATATTTTAATTTTTGCTCTAGTGTCGAGGCAAGCGCGGCGTTAAGTTTCACAATACACAATTCGTGTAGAATTCGGCGAAAAGCGAATAGTGTGGAGTAAAGTGTCTTGACACTAGGCTCACAGCGTGGTGCTGTGTCGTATCTTATAATAGCAAAACAGATTTAAAAAAACACGTGATCTTATATAATTGTTCACTGAACAGTATACATTATGACTTAATAAAAACGATCCCAACCGTTACAACTATATTTACCTTTAACGTTCAATAAAATGTAAACAATTTAGTAGATATTTACTCGAACAACACGAGACCACAAACTTTACTTCTCTAGAATGAGAATGACATTGTTAAATCGTGTAATGAAAAAATATTACAAAATAAATAAAGTCTACTTCCTAATCTGGCGTCGGTGCTCGGCGGGCAGCGCTGCTCGTGACGAAACACCGGAGGTCGCGGAGGCGGACCGGAGGCCGGTGTGCAGCACTCGTTCGTCTCACCATTCGAGGCACCGACAGATTTTGTAATACTTCCTATTATGTTAATGACTTAAAATCAATATGGTCATCATCTAATTTTTAACTAATATAATGAAATTATAAATTGCATATGCGTAGTATATTAGGTAAATCAAATCTTCAGTCAACGTACGTATTTGCCAATCCTAAAAAAAATCGGCTAAATACGAGTCGGACTCGCTCACCGAGGCTTCCGTACCAACTTCAAGATTGTAGGTCAACGGGAAGTATAGCTTATAAAATTTGACAAACTTAAGTTTGCGTACATACGCACTCATTTTGTGTGAAATGAACCACAAAACTATGTTTTTTTTATGAAATATCTATAAATTTCCATTCTTCGGATATTTTTCCTTTATTTATAATGTTTTCACTTCGTTCTTTATTTTTATCTGTAGGTTCACAGGTATAGGTCTTGATTATACGCGAATTTCCTACAAAAAACATGAAATATAAAGATAAATCCTCTTATATTTTTTCTTAATTGCGTTAACTTAGAAGCATTTGAGGTACGAAACACTAAAAATATTACGAGAAAATGTTATTGTAAATCAGCTTCACGCTGTATCCCGAACACAGCAGGGTAGGCAGAGGGAACCTAGTGTTAACACACTCCAACATTATTTAACTTTCTGCCGAATTCTGGAGGCATTGCGTGTTGAGTAGCAGAACTCAACGCCGCGCTTAGCCTCGAAACCAGAGCGAAGAAATGGAAATATAAATTTAAGTAAATATTTCATCTCCTCGAGTGGGGATCGAACCCACAACCAGTCGGTTTTACAGTCACACCTAGTGCCGCTGCGCCACGACTGGCCTCATGTTATTGTAGTTTTTGTTATTATAATTTTTTTATTTGCATAAAAAATTGGAAGTGATATGACTAGCGATGCGTGTACTGTTCCATTTTTATTTCATTTATCTGACCGCGGTGCGTAAAATGCTATTCATATTCTTTTTTGGTAAATGAAACTAAGAAAAACTTATAGGTACTGTAAAAATTACAAGCTAGTTTTTATAGGAACTGAAATTAAATATGAAGGATTATTTTTTTTAAATATCTCTTCACCTAATAAATCTTTAATTGCTTAATTTATAATTGTTGAACGTTTGTAGTATCACATTAAAATAAAAAAACAAGAGTAATTACAAAAATTATAAAATTCAAAATAGAGGTGTGACTGTAAAACCGACTGGTTGTGGGTTCGATCCCCACTCGAGGAGATGAAATATTTACTTAAATTTATATTTCCATTTCTTCGCTCTGGTGTCGAGGTTAAGCGCGGCGTTGAGTTCTGCCACTCAACACGCAATGCCTCCAGAATTCGGCAGAAAGTGGGGAACGGAGTGTCTTAACACTAGGTTCCCTCTGCCTACCCTGCTGTGTGCGGGATACAGCGTGGAGCTGATTTAACATAGTAGTATTTTTCTAACAGTGTTCGAATGGTTACAGTTCAATTTTAAGTCCAATAGATGGCCCTGTGCATAAAATGTCGTTTTCTGAATCGCGCTGGCAAGATTCTGGGCAAAAGAATGACTTTAGAAACGTCTTATTTATATGGTTGTTGATAAATATATGTACTTTTAAAGTACAATTGTTCATAGTACTAAATACAAAGTAAACTAAATTGAATTGTTGGTGAAGATTACCTTCGTAACAGTCTAGCTTAATTCGTAATTATTTAACACAGTGATAAAGAATTACTTAATATTCAAAGAAATATTTTTAATAGGTTCTTCAGTCCGTTCTTTCGTTTATGTTACTAATATTTTTTTAAGAAACGAATTATATAAAAAAATAACTTTTGGGAGCAACTTCTAAAAAATGTGTCTCAAGAAAAAAGTATTATATCATAACTTACAAGCGAAACGTACCGACATTGCACTATTGCACCTGTTTGTTGCATGTATGTATGTGCCAAGGGTATTTTAGGGTACGTACCTCAACACCCTTATAAGATAACTTTGTTGTTTGTCCATCTGTCCGTCTGTCAAGACTATTTTGTACAAGATCGGTTAAAGGTTAGATACCTCAATGTTCAAGTCTATATTCCCTTAGAGCACAAAAAAATCTATCTTCTAAATCATCACAATCAAATGACGATGAAATATGAGGGTTTATGCTTCGTCTTTGTTGCATTTTCTATCATAACTATAGGGTACTTCCCGTTGATGTAATACAATTACGAAATTTGTTAAGAAGTTAAAACTTACGGCACGTATAAAGGAAAATTCCAAAATTATTTTTCAAAAATTGACAACTTACTGTATTTGTGCCACAGAAAAATACTATTAGGTACAAATTTTAATCAGTACTTAATTTGATACAAAATGACAACTTTAATAAGTTATTCTTTTGGTGTATCTCCATTCATGAAACTGGTACGAAACTCTCGGGTCATGAGTACGACTTCAACTTGACCGAAAATGTTGATTATTTTATAGATTATATAAAAATGCCTAAAAACGTGTTTTCTATGTATATTACAGAATATACAACCAACCAACTACCAATTATATATTTAACTAATGATATATGTTACTAATTTAAAAATTGTACAGGAGCTATTATAAGTTATTTTACAAAGAATATCGTGAATACTTATCCAAATCAATTAATTAATAATTAAGGCTGTTTGTAATATCTATATTTATTAAATGAATAATGTAATTCAAGCGGGCAAAGCCGCGAGCAGGCCGCTAGTATATAATATTTTCATTTCCTCGTTCTGATAAATTGCGGCGTGAGAGAACGCGCAATTCCTCCAGAACTCAGCGGAAAGTGGGAAACGGAAGTGTATTAATGGGAAGTATGTTAACACTATGTTCCTGTCACGTGCAGGATACAGCGTTAATCTAAAACAATAAAATAATGATATATGATTAACATAAACTGTGACGATATGTTGATAGATGTAATATAAATTTGTCATAAATAACATTTATAAGTAATAGCTAATATTGATTTGCTACATTGTGAATTTATCTTATGTTAAAGACTTTTAAATTTATTAGTCTTTGTGATGTTTCGCTATACTTTTCATTATTTCGTAGTATTTATTTCCGCTCTCTTTATATAAAAAAAAAACTAGCGGCACATTCGCGGCTTCGCCCGCATACCACCTATAATTCTTTTGTTATGCTACATTTACCAACAGATTTATTACATAATTTATAGATACATTCAATAATTTTTCATAGTTCTTAAAAAGTGCAAGCACTACGTGGTTACTTCAGAGGATGTCATCGGTATTACATTTCCTTGATGATAGAATAACTTTCCCTCGTAATTTTCAATATCTTAATTAATAAAAGTACAGTGAAATATCACCTCAATTTTAAATATTTTTTGTCACAAAATGTCTTATTGTGACTTTTATAAGAGATAGAATGTATGTCATATAACGCGCACGCGCTTAAAACAATTCGATGGCGTTCATTATTATTATTATTTCGTTATTTAAGGCTAACTAAGACATATTCGTACACCGTAATGTTACATAGCCTATGGCTCTCCTGAAGAATATAGTTTTCATACAAAACAAAAAAAAGTAAATCTAACCAGAAGATCCGGAGATCTATTCGTTTAATAAACAAACTCTTCCGCTTTATTATATTAGTATATGATGTAAATGTTATGTATTCAAAATTAATCATTTTCATGAGTCTTTTTAATAAAAACCTGTAAGTAGCTGTAGCTGTGTTTCCATTTCAAAAAAAATTAATAAACAGTCAACCATTCCACTAATATAAAAAACTATGAATCCAGAGAATAATTATTATAATATATTTCAGTATAATATAGAAAAATGCGTTGATTTCTTATTATATTAGAGTTGTAAACAAAAACACTATAAATTATATGCTAATTATTTATTACTTATATTGGTCCTTTATTGCTTTGTTTACTTATACATACGATATTTTATATAGTAGAAAAATCATAAAGTGCATTAACTTCGGAATCTCAATAACTAGAACATGTCAGATAAGGACAGACTTGCTGAAATTCAACCCCCGTCGGAGGCTCAAAAAGGAAACAATCTATATTACAAATTCTGTATGAAAACAAATTTCAATTTCAAACGATTTACTTAAACTTGGAATTAAATTCTAATTGGACTTGAACCCAATAGTACCACGTTCTGTGCTTAAGCCGCGCCTTAACTGCGGCCTAGCTGGTTTGATTTTGTCAATAAACGCGTTATAACTTTTTTTTCTAAACAATTAGGAAATGTATAAGACAGAGATGTTTTCCTATTAGTTTAAAAGTTTTTTATTTTATTATTAACCAATACATACTATAAATTTGTACATATGAATTATGAATATAAGTATATTTATGAAAAATAATTTAGGACTATAAAAAATATTGACATACTAAATTAAAGTTATTTTAAAAAAAATTCAGCTTAGTTGGATAGGATCCGACTAAAACGGTATTGAGGTGGGCATAGTCTTTATCTTAACGTTGAATAAAAACATAAATTATATAGTATCGTAATATATGCAAATATACAACTACTTAGTACAAATTGATCGATTATAGAATAGTAATAGAATATATTAGAATTTTGATTATTTTTATATGTCTGTTGTATCTTAATTTTATACTTATAGTGGATACTGAATAATATATCAAAAGACTTTCTTATTTTAAATATCAAAAAATTATAATATTATCTATCTTCTATCTATATATATAAAAGGACATGTACCTGACTGACTGAGGTAAGACGCACGCACAGCCGTAACCGCTCATGGTAGTAACGTGAAATTTGGACAGATGTTTATTTTCATAATCTGGACATCCACTAAGAAGGGATTTAAAAAAATTTTAACCCTAAAGGGATGAAATAGGGGTTGAAAGTTTGTATGGTTTTTTTTTAAATCGGCACCGATTTTTATAAAATTTGAAATTTAGAACGTTAAAAATATTTTATTGAACACGTGTTTCGTGGTTTTTTTAGAATTCACCCCTAAGGGTGGAATTAAGCGGGCGAAGCCGCGCGCGCCCACTAGTATTATATACAATAGTAATATCTTCCTTTTGGTGTCATTTATACAGGTACAATAAAATAATTTTTTTCGCATATGGCAGGGTAAATAGAGGGAACCTAATCTAAGACGAGTGTCTTAGATTAGGTTAGGGAACAGAGTTGTTCCCCACTTTTCACCGAATATTTAAAATTCCCATGTTGAATATATATTTATTAACCAATTCAATATTAGAATCAATTGTTTCTAATATTGGATTGGTTAATTAGTTATTAGCTTTGTAATTACAAAGGTTGCTAGTGAGAGACACTAAAAGGAACTTAAAAGTATACCGTTTTATCCGCACGTATCCTTTACTCTTAGATAACATTAAATTCATTATATTTGCCCAGAGACGCTTCATAACCACTTATTAGTAATGGGAAAAACCAGAGGACCTGTGAATGCGTATACTTACTGTTTTTACACTAACAAAGACAACACTTCTTGTGAAATTACACAAGGAAAAAGGAAATGTAATAATATAATGAGGTTGGATAAAAAGAGATCAAAGAAGGTTTCCGTACACGCAAGACTGGTGACGTTATCTATAATTATCGATTAATAATTACAACGAATATTTCATTTTCGTAATATTTAGTTCATGTTTGCTTAACAAGGAGCAGTGCAGCTTAACAAAAGTCTAGTTTTGTTATCCTTTATTTTTTTTTCATATTGCAGTTGTATTTAATGTGTATGTAATAGATAGGCTACTGAGACGTTCTTATTTTTTATAGTTTGACGATGTATCCCGCACACAGTAGGATAGGCAGAGGGAATATAGTGTTAAGACACTCCGCGCCCCTTTTTTCGGCGAAATCTGGGGGCATAGTGTTGACTGGCGCCATGGCACTAGCGAGAAGACATGAAAATATTTTCTAACTATTTCGTCGATTCTATAATCCTGTCGTGTTTACAGTCACTCCTTGCTTGTCCTCACTTTCTTATTTTAAATGCCAAAAATTTATAATATTATGTTATATACAAATTTTAACGCTTCTAATCTTTATATATCTACAATTAAGATTGCCTCCGTATGTAGAGACATATTTATAACGTGCATTGATGCTATTAAATATCTACAACTATAATCAGAAAGATCGATAATTGTGTGTTCTTCGATTATTTACAACGATTATTGACTGGCTTGTTAATTAATGATAAAAATAACTAACGCGTTACCTACATGTCAGTTGACATGCAATTTACTAAGTTTCATATTATTAATACGTGAAGCAAAAACTTTGGACCCCTTTTTACGTAAATTGCGCGGACGGGGGAGTACGAAATTTGGACACTTATAGTTTATATGTAGGAGAAGTGCAGAACGTTAATATTTTTCAACAATAATGCTTATAAATAAAACATTACACACACTACCATGCATTTGAGACATTATTTACAACACTTTTGTATTTATAAAGTGACATACACGTTGCTATGGCAACGCGTATTACTCTAGTATTTAGTAATTAGTTAGATTAGTAGACAAAAGAACTATAACTATTCTTCTATCTTAATTTATCTATACTTCTAATAAAATTGTAACGAGTCAGTGTCTGTACATGAAAGATATACAAGAAAAAATGTTATTGGAGAATCCAAAATAATAATTTTAATTTTTTTGTCTGTTTGTCTGTGCGTTTCTTCACGCTAATCTCTACCCTGCTGGGTGCAGAAGACTATCATTACCAATTTATATTTATAGTTCATTTCATACAAAATAAGTGCATATATCTGCAAACTTAGGTTTGTTAACTTTATTTGGCGCATCATCTAAACCTGTAAGATATTTCAATCATAATTCTGAAATTGGTAAAGAATTCTCGGCGAGCGAGTCCTACTCGCGCTTGGCCGGTTTTTTATAAATACACTTATATAAACATTCGTATATTTCAAGCGGGCGTAGCCGGTAGTCGTAAATTTGTAACAATTTTTATTTGAATTAATAACTATGTAAGACAGTACCGTACAGTATGTACGTACCAAGTAAGTTTATTTAAAGCCTTTCAGTAGTTTTTACATAAAAGGAGAACAAACCTTTATCCTCATATACTTTTACAATTATAATATTAGTAAGATTTATATATAATAGTCAACCTGAGTAACTTCTATTCTTCGGGTAACTTTGACAGTGGGAACTAGTTTCGATAATTTTTCCATATGATACAATACTATTAATAAATGTTTATTTGTACAGTCGCATGCTTGTGCACCTGCGCCACGATTGGTCTCCCCATTTTTTTGTTTATTGTGTCAAAGTACAAAATCATAGACTAGAGGTTAGCTGAGCCTTGCCTGACAACGCTCTTGGTTCGATCTAAAATTTAATAAAATCGTTATAAATTTAATCAATTTAGTTAATAACACTATAACATAGCTATATCTAATTAATTAATTAGTTTATTAGTTCTAGTTATTACGAATATATCCCAAATATCAGAAAAATATGATAATATTTTAAATAATTTGTCATGTAAATTTCCCTGAAAGAATATGGAACGAGTAAATTTCGAAGAATCGTTTCTTTTGTGGAGTATCTATGCATATATTACCTAGGCCAGGCCTATGGGACCAGTCGTGGCGCAGGGGCACAAAGTGTAAAACCGACTGGTTCGATCCCCTTTCGAGAAGGTGAATATTTACTTAAATTTATATTTATATTTCCATTTCTTCGCTTTGGTATCGAGGCAAAGCGCCGCATTGAGTTCTGCCACTCAACACGTAATGCCTCCAGAATTCGGCAGAAAGTGGGGAACAGAGTGTCTTAACACTAGGTTCCCTCTGCCTACCCTGCTGTATGCGGGATACAGAGTGAAGCTGATTTATTTTTTTATAAATGCATAAATTACCTTCATGCCCAATTTCATGTTCATCATAATTTCATGGCATCAGTAAAACAAGCAACAACGATCAAAACTGTTTTTTAACTTCCGAAAATAAGGATATAAATATAAATTTCTCAAATTATGAACACTAAATTAAATGCACATTAATAATACATCTTGATGACATTTAGCACTATATATTGTTTTCCCGCCATTTTATTTAAAGATGGCGGAATGAAACCCACATGGAGCGAAAATATTTGTATTTTTCAAGCTAATTGTTAAGAGACTAAACGTAAGGTTATTACTTATTTTTTTTTATTTATTTTATAAGTTGCTAAAGATATCATTTAAATAACTTTGTAGTGAATTTTGTTTATTCTTTTGTATTTTTTTTGACATTGTTAACAATTATTTTTTCTAAGACATATACCTTTGTTTGCCATTTATTTTTACATTTTAAAGAAATAATTATCCTGTAAAACAAATGGCAAGGGTTTTTAGAGCCTTTATGACAAAATTATAGCCTAATCACGATATAAGGACTTCTAATGTAGCTTGGATTACAAAGTAAATAATTATTTTTTTCATTTTAAATCAGAAATAAAGGAATGTTTTATTTTTTATTTTAGTATAAGATAATTTGTATTTAGCGACCATATATTCTGTCTCAATCGATAATTGGGTGTCGATTAATATTACATCTTGATGGCAGTTAGCACAATATATTTTTTTCCCGCCATTTTATCTAAAGAAGGCGGAATGAAACCTACATGGTGCGAAAACATTTGTATTTTTCAAGCTAATTGTTAAGAGATTAAACGTAAGGTTATTATTTATAATTTTTTATTTATTTTATAAATTGCTAAAAAAATCATTTAAATAACGTTGTTGTGAATTTTGCTTATTGTTTTGTATTTTTTTCGACATTGATAACAATTATTTTTTCTAAGACATATACCTTTTTTTTGCCATTTATTTTTACATTTTAAAGAAATAATTATCGTCTAAAACAAATGGCAAGGGCTATTAGAGCTTTTATGACAAAATTACAGCCTAATGACAATATAAGGACTTCTAATGTAGCATCGATTAAAAAGTAAATATTTTTTTCATTTTAAATCAGAAATGTTTTATTTTTTATTTTAGTACAAGATAATTTGTATTTAGCGACCATATATTCTGTCTCAATCGATAATTAGGTGTCGATTACTGAGGCCTCAATCAAATAAATGAAGATGGATTTTCTCTATTTTTCAAAATATGTTAATTAATTTATTTCATTATTTTTGCTCGTAATTATTATTTTATATTTTATTTATTTTTATATATATTTAGGGACAATATTCTACTACATTTAAAGTGCCATTACCCAATTTATATAGATTTAAGTAAATATATTTTGGAAATATAGCAAACATATGATGTTTTATATAAATATAATATATTTACCGTGGATACATTCATAAATAAAAGCCATCAAAAATTGCATATGATATATTCTTTAAGATGTAAAAATACTTCAACTACTAAAATTAATTAAATATTTTCCAACTTGTTTCAGATGGTATCACGGGATCATGTCCGCAAAAGAAGCGGAACACTTGATGATGGAAAAAGGACGTAATGGATCATTTCTTGTTCGCGAATCCCAGGCGCACCCTGGCGAGTATGTACTTTCGGTGCGCGTGCGCGGTAGAGTTAGCCATATTATGATCAAACGTCAGGTAAGTTTGTGAAATAATATAACTTATAAATATAAAAACCTTAAACTTTAGTTTTCTCTTGTTTATTTATTTTCTTCTTGACTTTATTTTCATATTACTCCGTTTTTCACTTGTTTATTAAAGGATAAAGTAGGAATTTAATATTTG
Organism: Heliconius hermathena; assembly: GCA_013403705.1. NCBI lineage: Eukaryota > Metazoa > Arthropoda > Insecta > Lepidoptera > Nymphalidae > Heliconius > Heliconius hermathena. Next base: position 487,734 of record JAAIXJ010000021.1, on the reverse strand, counting down.
ATTATATAGAACTTGTGGAAATAAAAAAAAAACACTAAAAATAAAAACATTATAGCTTTTTTTTGCTTCTAAATATAGTTGATAATAGACACAAAAATGCGCAATTTATTTTTTAATACAAAAAACATCTTAAAACTTAAAAAAAGTGAAGAATATAGAAAATATTTAAAATAATATTTTAGGACCTTAACAATACAATAAAGTATAATTGTGAACTTCACGTGCTACATTTTATTTTGTGTATAAATCAGCCGTTACCTAACTTTGATATCTCTACAAGTTTTTGAGAAAAGAAAGACAGACGGACAGACGGATAGCACAGTGATAATGTGTTGTAGGCTGTGTGTGTTTTTTCTTTCGAATAATGGTACCCTAAAAATAATAGGTAACTAACAATTTAAAGCGTATTTTTGTTTTAAATATATGTGAAGGAATAGTATAATTATAATCACTTATGATGGTACGTGTGTACATACAATGTTAACGAAAACTTTAACTAATTAAAACCAAATTCAACCAAATTAAAAACAAATTAAACCAAATTAAAAGCAAAGTTAACCATATTAATTATTAAAAATAACCAGCAGTTTTTTTTGACTAAATTTGAGATTCACAGCTAATCAGATTGTACTTTAGCGTGTTATATAATGTAAAGCAGAGTTGGTTTCATAAGATCCTCTTTGTGTATATACTGTAAAAATATCTAAATATATTTAATACTGTATATCATTTTTGTTTCATGTACTACATAACCCTATATTATTTTAATAATTTAACAAAAGGAAACGAATAAGAAATCCCTATCCAACACAAAGCTAATTTAATTAGACGGAAATTGATGTATGCATATTACCTTAACGAAATTATAAATCTCATAATATCAATAAGAAACAACTAATTACATTTTTCTGATAAGTTTAACCCTTATCATTTACTTTGGTAGTACTGTACTGACTACTATGCTTTTAAATGAAACTATTTTAACCGGGTAGACCACCTAACCCGTGACCTACCCGTGACCACGGACTACTGCAAAACTGCTGTGCTCGAAACGTCTGGTTTCCAAAAATATATAATGCAAAATATACGCGATTATCTTCCCGTTAAAATAGTTTCATTTAAAATGTGTAATAATCGTGAAAATCAAAGAACTTATTATGACTACTATGCTTGTTGACAAGATTGCTTGCCTCATTTCACAGAACTGCGGCTACTTTAACAACGAAACTATATAATAATGGGTATAATTTGAACGAGCAGGTAGCTAATTTGAAAACAGTTGTGCCGAGTTTTTTGTAACGAATTAGCTAGATACTTATATGTGAAAAGAATAATAAAACTATCATTATAAATAATTATTTTAAATAGCGTGTTTTAAAAGATATGTTCTACCATAAGAATGTTACATAAATGTCAATATTTAGTACTTCTTTTGCGGGAACAGAGGTCGTCGACATTGGTTTCGAAGTGAATATTATAATCAGTAAGTATATGTATATTGCGTGTTCAAGTTATATACGTATTGTATGCTATCTTCTATTATGTTTTTATGTGACTACGAAATACTAATACGAATATTTCATTCTGAAAATGAGAAAAAATTATACTTAATCTAAAAAAAAAAGAAAAAATAAAGTGGCCAGTCATGGCACAGGGGCACAAAGTGTGTGGGCACAAAATTGTAAAATCGACTGTTTGTGGGTTCGATCTCCACTCGAGGAGATGAAATATTTTCTTAAATTTATATTTCCATTTCTTCGCTCTGGTGCCAAGGCAAAGCGCGGCTTTGAGTGCCGCTCAACACGCAATGCCTCCAGAATTCGTCAGAAAGTGGGGAACGGAGTCTTAACACTTCCTTCAAGTTCTCTCTGCCTACCCCGCTGTGTGCGGGATACAGCGTGAAGCTGATTTTATAAGTAATTCAAATTTTTCATTATCAAATTCATGTAAAGACGTACATATCAATATATATTATAATTATATACAGTGTACCTACATCATAATAAACAAAAAACTCCATAACTTTCTTAACACATTATACTAACTTTTTAAACTACGTAAATCTACTAGCATGCTTTTTTAATTTCCCTAGATGGCAGATGAGCATGTATGAAATAAAAATTAAAAATAAAATGAAGGCAATATAAACGCTAGGCAAACCTAATGTTTATTTTCCTTTTTCAGTAATAGCCTTTACATTTGATCATTAGAATTACAAGTTAAAAGCCATTTAAATTATTTTTGATTAAAAAATATTTAACTATAACAATTATTTTGCTGCACTCGCTCACTTTAACTTTTTTCAATAAAGTTAAATGATGATCATTAATTGTTAGTTTAATTAAATATACGGACAACTAAACTTTCCGTTTAATTTTTTTTCTTTCCGTGTAAATTTCTGATAACCTATGAGGCCAGTCGTGGCGCAGGGACACAGAGTGTGACTGTAGACGTAACAGTTTGTGGGTTCGATCCCCATCTGAGGAAATGAAATATATTTTATTTTCTTTATTTGGTGTTGAGGCAAAGCGCGGTTGATTGAGTTCCGCCACTTATCACGCAATCTTAACCCTAGGTTCCCTCTGCCTACTGTGATGTGTGCGGGATACGGCGTGAAGCTATTTTTTTTATTTTGATAGCTAGTATCATGACACTAGTTTACCAACTGCACGTTGCAGTACGCATACCTACGACTTCTAAGCTGCATCTGATGTCCTGGTACTTGAATGCAACTTCGTTGCAGGCCTTGTGAGAAATTATATAGATAGTGTTTTGTTTGTTTTGTATACTAAGGTATTAAGGAATATCATCTCTCAAGAAAATAATTTCATCGTAAAATTTTACCACGAATATAATAAAATATAAAAAAAAAATATTCCTGTACATTGAATCTATAATAATTGACAAAAATATGTATGGAGATATTTCATAAAATATGAATTTTTGTTATGTAAAATTATCTGTGTACGTCTGTTTGCATACGCACGTCTTTCGGACTAATGGATGGATTTTATGAGAGAAAATTGAGATCGAATTCGCATCTATCTCACAGTCACAGTATCACTTAAACCTTAAAACTAAATATATAATACTTTTATTTTATTAATGTATGTTGTATTATTTTAGATTCCTTATCAAAAAAAAACCTAAATGAATGTAAAAATTTTAAAGAAAATACAAATAAAAAATTGGTAAAGAATGTGCAGTGAGTTGTAGGCTGCAATGTATTTTTTAATTTCGTTGACTTGGAAGTTTTTTTTTCTTGTGCGCCAAACAACTGTGGAATACAGATATTTTATATTAATTCTATATATATAAAGTCTTTACAGACCGACAGAAAGGCAGACGGAGAACAAAGTGTCATAAAGTTTCCTATTTTATCTTAGGTATAATTTAAAGAACTCTTAAAATAAAAATTGTGGCATAAATATATTACTGTGGCATATTTGAATGAAAAATCATTGGAAATATTTTATTTTGCTACGATATGCGGAGGTTTAATCGTTAGTCATTCCGTGTAGTTGCGTGACTCGTCCCTTTCCTCATACTTACTATAATCATTGATATTCAATATTTTATTATGTATTATTATTGTTATTATTAAATAAATCGAATCATGCAAATGGTTTTACCATGTTTAATTATTAATTTAAATTTCAAATATGTTAATACTTAATAAGTTAATACTATTTATGTACCTATGTATATACGTGAGTAGGAATCGAACCCAAAATCTGCCGAATTTACGTATATAAATTTATGTTGTGGGTTCAATTCCCACTCGAGGAAATGAAATATTTAATATTTTTACTCTTCTTCGCTATGATTTCAAGGCGGAGCGCGGCATTGAGTTCCGCCACTAAACACGCAATGCCTACAGAATTTGTAGGAAAATGGGGAACGGAGTGCCTTAATGTGTGCGGGATACAGCGTGACGCTGTATATATGTATAGGTTACTACATGGCAACAGTAATTAGTGTGAATTGCAGATTGGTGAGCACCTGGACGGGGTGGAGCCTATCGATTTCAGCTTTTAAGCTTTCTTTAATATGTACGATAAACGATATGTCTTGTCAAAACTTAAAACTACATAGCCATCTTCCGGTGGTTGTAATATTCTATCTATTTGCTAAATTTTGTTCTTGTAATATCTTCAATATTTTTTTAAGCGTTATTCCACTCTTAAGAGAGAAAGGGGCTTCAACCTGCACCTTTGCATATGGGAGTAGTACTATCTAGGAAATGGGAACACCCCTTTTAGGTGTGACAAGGAACCACTACATTATCTCCTCTGTATTTCTGAATTCCGAGTATCAAAGTGCACTTCGCTGCATCTGACTGCAAATATAAAATGCTTATAGTGTAGTAGATATTGGTATCATGTGTACCAACAAAATTATTATTATTGATTGACTATTGGGATTTTGGAATTTTATAGATTGAAAATGGGTAAATTAAGAATTAATTCCTTATCTTTCTTGATTCGTGATTCATTTTATTCGTAAAAAAATATATAAGTATAAATAAATTAATGATATAACTTTCTATAAACATTACAGAGTGTCTGTCATTTAACACTTCGTAAGTGCACTTGAACTTGCACGTCGCCCTCACAAAACCTGTGCATTGCACTTTTAAGTGCAATGGAATATCAAGGTACCAGATCTATACAGGAGTTATTTTTCATTAAATAAAACACGAGGTGACGGCAATATTTCTCTATCCTACTTAGTCTGACGCTCCGCCTCAAAAACTGAAACAGGAGATTATCTAGCCAACCTAGGTACCTAAATTGCATTTGAGTATCAGGATCACATAATAACGGAGAAGGTCATGTACCCACTAAATATTGGTCATAGTGACACCTTAAAGTGCAGTTATTTGTATAATATGTTGTGTACAAAGCGGCCATCATTTTTTCATCAGAAACAAGGTTCAACGATTTCGATATTGGACTTAATTGAGACGTGATTCATATAAGTATACAGTATACGTGAACGTTGGCCTTAACAGTATGCACAAAATTTTTCTAGAATATTTGAATAATAAAATTTGATAGAGACAGAGTTCGATTTAGGTTTTGGATTATATATAATTTATAATGATTTTATATAATAGATATTATATATTATCATTATATATAAAGATTACTGACTAAACTAATTTTAGTCAAGACAATACTGTTAGCCAGGTTTTTAAGTTTTTGTACACAACGAAAAGTTTTTGAACACATAATATACTAGTAGACGCGCGCGGCTTCGCCCGCTTATTTGCACCCTTAGGGGTTACCCTTACACGTGTTCAATAAAATACTTTTAACAGTCTGAATTTAATTTTTTATAAAAATCGGTGGCGATTTAAAGATTTTTACATACAAACTTTCAATCCCTTATTTGCACCCTTAGAGGGTGAATTCTAAAGAATCATGATACACGTGTTTAATGAAATGTTTTTAAAAGTCTGAATTTCAAATTTTATAAAAATCGGTGCCGATTTAAAAAAAAATCCATACAAACTTTCAACCCCTATTTCATCCCTTTAGAGTTTAAATTTTTCAATATCCCTTCTTAGTGGATGTCCAGACTATGAAACTAAACATCTATCCGAATTTCACGTTTTTACGCACGCGGTAACGGCTGTGCGTGCGTCTTACCTCAGTCAGTCAGGTACATGTGCTTTTATATATATAGATTAATTTGGTACATAATTTTTATTACTTAACAAAATCGTCATGATTCGTTGAGAAACCTAAAATCGTTTTTTTCTCTTATCTATACATATAATTGCAGTATAGCTAATTGCTGTTTTTACATAGAAAACATACGAGAATATTTATTATTGGGGGCATGTGTCAATATGATAGAACCCAAAACAATTATATAATAATTAAAATGTTTGTCTGTTTGTCGGTACATTTGTTCACGTTAATTTCAGAAACGGCTTAACTGATAGAAAAGTAGTTTTCACTGTTGTATTTTGGAAAACTTTCTTTAACTCTTCATTAGTTTATTTTATTTAAATCAGTTGACAAATAAAAAAAAGTTGTATTAATATAACGTATTTGGTTCGACATAATTAATACAAAATACATGTTTTATTAAATTTGCTGAAACTTTAAATTCCAATTTATGGGTATTTTCTTCAAAATGATAATGTTGTTAGAACAGGAAAGTAATTCAGATTCGTAAATGAATAGTTGTGTACTTTAAGTGGAGGGTCGCTAAAACCTATATTTTAAAACACTGTGTGAATTTCTAGGGATGATTTTCGTAAACATACTTAATTAATTTGTGAGATACATTCAAATAAATTTAGAGGAGTGTGCCATGCGATTTTTTAAATGGTAATGTACTTATGTCGGATGTTTCTAATTGGTAGATTGTTAGTTTGTGAAGACTACTTGACATCAAGTTGTTTCCGCATTGTTTTGAAGTGAAAATGCTATAAGAAATAGTTTTTGCTGTTTAAAAATAACAGTTCCATATTCATTCTTTATAATAATTTCTTAGTTAGTTTTCCTATATCGCCACCATGCTTATCAAAGCTGTCAATTGCATTTTATCCCATTTAGAAATATATAGCCTATAGATTCTTATTTTCGATTAACTATTATTAGGTTAGGGTGTTGTATTTTGAGCTGGCCATATCATCTGTACCTTGATCTTATGGATACTGGTGGAACTTCATCTGCATAAATTTCACAGGAGACGTCGAAACGTTCGGTTATTTTTCGCAGACTATGAATATGATAAAAGATACGCTTTGTTGGGGAAAATAGCATCTATGAATGATGAAGTAGTTAGTAGTTATTTATAGGAATAGTAGCAAAAAAACTGGAAATGACCTGATAAAAAGGATCGAAACTAAAACCAATGGTACCTGACCATCAAAGTAAAAGTTAAAACAAGCCTATAAAAGCTAATTCGAGAATCATTTTTAAGTATCGGGAGCTTACCAATTAAAACAATTGAATATTTCTATGACCATTTCCAATTTATAAAAAAAAACCTTTTAGATTATAATAATAAATGTAAGCTTACCAGGTACCTACCTGTATAAGTTATAAATGTTGTTAATTTCCTATAAGCTAAGAAACAAAAATGTTATATGAAGTGAGTGTTATGTGAAGAGAAAAGTATCCGTCAGATAAAATATTTATTTCAAAAATAAGGAAATAAGCTAATTATTATATATATTACTAGAAAGTAAAAGCTGTTAAAATCACATTACTATTAAATAGAATCATTTTTTTCTATGAAATGATTACTGCTTTGATTGTAATGATTTTAACCTATTGCGTGATGATTCAATTCAAAGTTAAAAGTGCGCAACATCGTCATTTCGTGCAACGTATTTCCACCAGGATGCCATAAACAACGAGGAGTTGTTCAAAACGGGGCATGCGCAGTAAATCTAGACTTCAAATAGGTCATTAGTGCATTCGGCACAACCTAACTTCAGTTCCGTAGATCCGTCGTGAAGTTAGTTGGCTCGCAATGTTGCAAACATTGCATGTTGCACAAAATACCAGGAGATCATGTCCACTGAGGAGGCTCCGTGTGACGTGTGATTGGTCAAGCATGTGAATATAGGAAATGCATTGTGCATCGGCGCAAGTGTTGTACTCTCAATCGTTGGTGCTGGTAGTGAACGCGACTGAATAAAGGGCGGGTTGTATTGAGTTTCGTGTTAAGGTAAGCTTGTTGATGTTATTTTGTTAGTTTTTTTATGTTTTTAGTCAGTTCACTTATAATATAAGCAAATTAAAAGTGTAAATGACACTTTTACATCACTTTTTTAGCAGTAATGATTTACAATTATACATAGAAATTATACAAAATTTAATTTTAGAATAGATTAACTACTATAGTCTTATCTTTGTTAACGTATGCAAAAGGCGACATATAATTATAATTATATAGATTTGTAAATCACTAAAATACATTAGTTAATTGAGCTAGGAGGTTATGTTTACATTTTAACCTAAACTAAACGTATCAGATAATTTATGTTAATAGGTACTTATACACATTAGCTAGGTAATAGAATAAGTTTTAAATATAGTACAAGTATATTATATTTTTTAATGCGAACATAAGAGTGATTTGTTGAAGAAAAATATAGTAAAATATAATCGCTACGACACTATCTTTGTTGTCAATAAAACGTTTGTTGACAACAACACTGTAGGTATCTTAGGTATATTTTATGTAGAATGATGCGTGATCCTGTTAATGTAATTATCTTACAATAATTAACTCGCTTGCAATCAGTGACGTACCTAAAAAACACAAATGAAAATTATCCGATAGATAACAATGACTATTCTGAGAAAATAATAAGAACTAAATCTATGTTTATCTATGTTTTTCCTTTTACTTTCTGAATGGAATAAACTGGGAATGTAGCTAAATGCCACTTAAATGTTGCTTGTTGCTAATTTATTTTACACAACTTCAACTACTTCATTATATTGAACGTATTGCATAAAATAGCGATTGATATGTGCAGGAATGCAGAAAATATTATATAAATACATATTGCCCCCCCAAAAACCAATCACACGTCCGGGTCGACCATCATCCAGATTTAATTTTAGAACTTTCTAAGATTGATAATCGTATAGGGTCGCTCCCAAGGATGAGCAATCGAGTGGGACGGGATCTGGTCGAGCTTTGAAAAATAAAGATTTAATGCTCATTAACCATGGGGAGACCACACAAGAATTAAAAGTTGATAAAAGGAGAAAATGGTAGAAAGTTCATAAATTCCATGGCTATATGCTTTCGAACCAGCCACGAAGATTTATAAAAAACACAAAATATAATATCTCAAGAGCTTCTAACCCGTATAAAAGATGACGCTGAAGGAAAGGTGATAAAAAAACATTGATCTAACGAGCGACATGACAAAACTAAATTTAAATACAGAGAAGTCCAATAACCTCCTGCAACCTAACTTACACACAAAAACTCAAGACGAAAATCATACGAATATGCAATTATCGCTGGAAAAAGTGAAGGCAACTGATCGACTTACCAGAAATATAGTAGTTTCTGAACATCAAGACCTATTAATATTAAACTTTCTGCAATAAAAAACATAATAAGGATTAAATAAAATTGCTGCTGCCAATATATTAATAATTAATAATAAGCAAACATTTTTCCAACCTAAAAATACAATAAAAACAATACAGGTCCACCTACCTTGTAATAAAGAATCAAAAATAGAATAGAAAAAAATAAGAAAAAGTAAGGACATTACTTGACCGCGTGACCCATTCTTAAACCAATTAAATCTTCCCAAGGAGTTGTGTGAAGTTTAAATGAGTTCTAAGTTTTTTATTAGGAAAATAGGTTTTTTTTAACCGATTAACTTATTTTTTTTATTAAAAAAAAATAAATAAATCAGCTTCACGCTGTATCCCGCACACAGCAGGGTAGGCAGAGGGGACCTAGTGTTAAGACACTCCGTTCCCCACTTTCTGCCGAATTCTGGAGGCATTGCGTGTTGAGGGGCAGAACTCAACGCCGCGCTTAACCTCGACACCAGAGCGAAGAAATGGAAATATAAATTTAAGTAAATATTTCATCTCCTCGAGTGGGGATCGAACCCACAACCAGTCGATTTTGCAGTCACACCTCGTGCCGCTGCGCCACGACCGGCCTCTATTTTTTTTATTAAAGGTACGAAAACCTAATCTATAAGGATAGGTAAGGGGACAGCCGGATGGTCCTTCCACAACTTTAGAATAGGATGGTGATCACCTAAAAATTTGGGTATTTGATTGGCTGAAAAATTATTTACGTGGATATCGATAGATAATATTGTGGTAGTGAAGGTTTTTATTTTGTGCAATCTAGCGTCATTTCCAAGTGACTGATTACTGGATGCCAGGCCTCCTCTGGAAAATATGTCTAAATTGGAACACATTTAAGAAAATTTGATCTTATTTGGAACACATAACTAGTATACGAACCGTATTTGGCATCTTTGAAAAGATAAATATAGTACAAATAATATAACCGTCGTGTTGTCGTATCGGCCTTACAATTAATAATGTAATGCAAATTTATGTTTTTATGTTGTTACAATATATACTGAATGTATCTAAGCCACATGTTATGAGGCAAGATATTGAGAGATAAATAAATTGTTTCCGTAGACGTGCATCTAACTATATTAAATATTGTATAAAATTAATCATACATACGTTTTATAATTCTAATATAATTCACATGCTTAATTTCTCGATTTTTAAATTGCAGTAAGGAAGAATTTGATTGAAAACGCAATGTTTGTAAGTTCGATCCTATTCAAGGTAATAAATAAAATCATTTTCATTTCCTCTTTCTACTAAAACAAGACATAGCGTTGATCACTGCCAATTAACAAGTAAAGTCTCGAATTCGGGTAGAAAGTGAGTGGAGAATAGAACCTTGACACCAGCTCCTCACTGAGGCAGTAGACACTGTTATGCGTTTTAAAGCGTGAAGTTTAAAGGGAAAATTAAGAATCAAATAATTTCCCTAATCTATTTATTTCTTTTGCTTCAGGACAATAAGTACAATATTGGCAGTGGCGAACAGTTCGATGATTTGGTAGGCCTCATAGAACATTTACGTTTATACCCCATGATTGAGAACTCTGGTGACGTCCTAAGACTTCTCCAACCGGTCAGTGGGACGTGCTTACGAGCCAAGGACATACAACAAAGAGTACAGGTTATATAATACTGCTATTATAATTTTATTTATTGGTTTAAACCTCTTAAATTTTGTATTTTGTGTACAAGTAAACACCATTATAGAAAGTCTTATGATTAAAATCTTTTCTTATTAATTTGGTAAAAAATATCTCTAACCTACAATAAAAATATCTTTTTAGGAAATGGATGAAGTGCGAGTTACAGAAAATACTGGTTTCGATGGCGAATTTCAAGTAATCAAAATGACAGAAGATATCAATGTTTACACAAACTGTGAGGGGATGAAAGCGCACAACTTAAATAAAAACCGATACAGTAACATATTACCATGTAAGCTATAAAATGATCCTATGTATATATATAGATNTGTGTGTTCAATATTATACCTTTATATTTTCAGATGATCAAACTCGTGTTATATTACGTTATCTAAACAAAAGAAATGAAACAGATTATATAAATGCCAACTACATTCGTTGCAGCCGGTTACGGGACTCCTCTAGTTCTGTACAATCATCAAATGAAAGTCTCAACAGTGTTAGTTGTAAGTATTTTATCATCTTGTTTTTTTTAGAGTAGGCAGACGGAACCTGGGAACTTTATGTTAAGACACTCTCTTCCCATCAAGACACTTCCGTTCCCCAATTATCACCGAATTCTAGAGGCATTGCGTGTTAGTTAAATGACCTTGTTGAATTCATAAAAATATTATTGTTTTATTTTGAGCGCAATATAAAAGGAAAATTACCTTTATTGTGTTTAGCATTTGACAGACGCTTATGCCATACTAATGTTATCGTGGTCTTCATAGAATACAAGGATCCAATCTGAATAATTTGTTGAGACCGCGCTCGCTCTATCACGTAGTCATTTGTGTATATACATATATATGTACATCTCATTGTCTTAATATTAAAAGCCCTTACACAAAATAGCACTGTTCGTGACATTTTATATATAATAAAGCACTGTTCGTTCTCTACTGAACAATAGATATTCGTTATACAGATATAATCAAGTGATATAAGTGCATACGATTTTATGACCGTATAGTATTTAAGAGAAAAAATAAACATAAGAAACCAACTAGAATGTAGAAAATAACATTTTAAACAGATCAGAGTACAAAAATAATAATAACAAACTATATAATAAACTTATACTATAAATAAACTTACTGACACTTATTTTTAAACATTTTTAAAGTGTTATTCCACACTTAGGAAAGAAAAATACTGATACTTATTATTTAAAATTGGTTATTTTTGGGGAAGTACGCTTTACCAATAAAAAAAATATATATTTTGAAATCAGTGTACAAATGACGGAGAAATCTTACTACTAAATCCTACTCCTGCTTAAAAAAAAAGAAATCAGTTATAAACATAACAAAGACTGTATTTCAAATTACCATATAATACTTATTGTTTCATATTAACACTTCACAAAGTTAAAATATTTCAGCTTTAATTCTAAGAAGCGAGCCCAAGCGGCCGGTACCACTAGTCACTAAATCTTTATCAGATGATGCTCTTAGAGATGCCAAAAAATTTATATCTGCTGATAAAGCAAATGAAAATGAAAATACAAGTAAGTATTTAGTTATTTCAATTATTTAATAAATTAGTTTAGAACAAATAAAGATTATTGAGAAATAATAATCTTTACTTTAGAAATGTGCATCTTATTTTTTACTTTAAAACAAAAGTGAAATATTGTGTGTTCATAATTAGATGCGTGCGCGCATATATGATTGCATACGAATGCCATGTGCGTGCTTATGTAATATGTACATATAATTATATTTATATGTACATATATTTGTATATATGTCTATATTATAGTATACATGAATGTCTACTATTCGACGGAGGGCGTTTTAAAAAAAATAACTTATTATAATATTCTTTTTAGCTTCACGCTGTAGTCCGCAGAGAGAACAGAATACGAAAATATTAATAAATAATAATTAATTTGTCCGACTGTGAATCGAACCCACAACCGTCGCGTTTACAGTCACACGCTTGTACCACTGCACCACGACGGTTTCATAATAACAAAGGAATATATATATTTTTTCCAGTCAATGATAAGTTATATATAGCAACACAAGGCTGTTTACCAAATACAATAAATAACTTTTGGCATATGTTGTGGCAAGAGGACGTCAGAGTCATCGCAATGATAACAAATGAAATTGAAAAGGGAAAAGTAAGTACCCAAAACATAGAGATTGCAGTCTACGCAGCTAGGGCAGGGCTAGCCTATTTAATAAAATATAGATATAATCTATAAATCTGTAACAGATAATATGAATTACTCGATTCGATTTGAAACATAAGAATAGACAAAATCCAATGTTACACCTACATAACCTACCATAGCTTATATTTTTTTTGGCCAAGACTAAAACTTTTTCACTGCCATCTATTTTAACAAGTGCTAATGTTAAAATACAGGAATTATTTTTAATCTAATTAGTTTAAATATTATAGAATTATGTGTAGTTAGCCCTTTTAAATTGTTAACGCGACAGAAAATGTTTTTGCTCTTTTTATTGAATTGCCTTTTAATATTTCAGAAAAAATGTGAACGATACTGGCCGCTTTTAGGCACACAAGAATGTTATGGTGATTTAAAAGTAAAGTCAGTGTCAGAGATTTGTTACGAAGACTATATGATTCGTGAATTATGTGTCAGAAATAAGTTTTTGGATAGAACTATATATCAATATCAATATAAGGTATGAAAAAATCTTTTTTTATATAAGCATTTCAATTACGGAAAAAAATAATAACCTACGAAAAAAGGCAAAGAACAAGTCTGTCAAAAAAAAATTTTGACAGATTTTTGTGTATAAACATCATGCATATTATGCTATTTACTGAGTATTTCGATTTTGATATTTTTTCAATAGGTAGGAGATACCCCAAAGGGTAGGCAATTGATCTAATTAAATACCATTTAATTCAACGTTGAAAACTAAACCTCAAGTAGATCTATTGGATTTATTTTGATTCTGCTGAGCTGACTGAGCCTAGCATCTGAATTTCCATTTTTTTTATATCTACGGCAACTTTATATACATGAATATAATACTTAATTTTTTTTTTTGCTTTACGCTTTATCTATCTAACATATTGATTATATATAGGCGTAGGGAACCTAGTGTTAAGACTCCGTTCCCCGCTTTCCGCCGAATTTTCGAGACATTGCGTGTGGAGTGGTGGAGCTCTATTCCGCACTTTGCTTTGTTACCAGAGCAAAGCAATGAAAATATTAACTAATTCATTCCCCCGAGTTGGAATAGAACCTACAACCGTTGCGTTTACAGCTAACGCTACGCCACTGCGCCACTACAATTTTTATACTTACATCTTATGTTTATATATGTATGTATCAATTTTTCTTATATCTATTGTAGAGTTGGCCAGACCACGGTACACCTCCAGATCCAAATGGAGTACTCGCTTTCATAGACGACATTAACAACAGAATGTATCAGATATCTCAGGAAAATCTGCCGCCACGACAGGTTTGTACACTAGTTACTTAGAATAAATGAAGTAGAAGATATATTTAATTGCTATTCTTTTTTTTCTTCACTTTTTTTCTCGCATAGCAGTCCTGCTATAGCATACTAAAGCGAACCTAATTCCCCATTGGCGCTGAATTTTCAAGACACTGTATGGCGGAACTCACGTGCATCCTCTATAGTGGACAAACAAAAACAAATTAAATCTTTTTAGATTAGATTTCGAATCCACACCCATCGCGTTTACAGTAACAAGCTGACTCACCGCGCCACGATAGCCTTTTGGTAATTACCTTAATTATACTATTTTTTTACTTATTATCTTATGTTTTTTTATTTTTTTATTAAAGAACATTCTATGCGTACATTGTTCTGCGGGTGTTGGCAGAACTGGCACTTTTATAGTTCTGGATTTACTCCTGGATAAAATTAAAATGTCAGGTGAGATACATATTTTTGTATATAGATAGAGATACATATTTTTCTATATAGTTCTTAAACATGTTTTGTATTAACATAACTCATGTGCAAAATAGCGAAGATATTTAATTTATTTAATTTATTTTTGTGTTGCTCTGTGTGTGATATTCTAGTTAATATGATAATATTATAATATTATTATAATATACTAATATTATATATTTTTTGTCATGTACATATTTATAATATTTTTTATGTTTTATGTTTCTTTGCGAATTTAATTAATTTTACATAATAAGAATTTAGTAGGAATATAAACACCCTAACATAGGTCTAGTCGTTCCACAATAATAAACAACTTGAGCACAATGATAATGGCTCTTTTGTAAGATAATATTATAATATTTTGTTTTATATGATTGTTAGAGTATTCCTCTGCTTCTTATTTTCTTTAAGAAAAGAATATTAGTTTTTTTGTCATTTCACATTGTTTTTGAAATGGCTCGGTTAGGCTGGGCGCCGCATTTCTTTTTTAGGTGTATATTTAAGTCAAGCATTGCTGAAGCGAAAGTCTTAATTTTATAATATATTTGTTAAAATATATCTTAGAAGTTTATATTGTATATTTTTTACAACATCTCAGCAAGTATGTGCTCAGAAATTATTTTTAGACGAATACATTTTTTGTATGATTTCCCTCTATTCTTTAGTATATCACGAAAAAACAGTGTTAAGCACTGTTTTGTGTTTTGTATACCGTGTAATATGTAAAATATTGTTATATAAGAAATATTATAAACAAATTATCACTATCATATTAAAATGAATATCATTATGTGTCAATACAAAAAAGTGGTAAATATTATATTCTTTTGAAATGATTGTAATGTTTTTCTTTCAGGCTTCAACTGTGAAATAGATGTGCACGACACTGTAAAGCTGGTTCGTTCTCAAAGGTACGGCATGGTGCAAAACAAGAGGCAGTACAAATTTATTTATTTGGCATTACAAAGTTATGTCGACAACAATAATATTAAGTTAATGAAAAGGGTGCATTTTGATAATATTTAAGTTAAATTGTTGTTTGTTGTTTTCTGAGTACTTTCTTTAGAAACGTTTATTTGTATTTAATCTAGTGTACTTCAAAATATCGTTTTTATTAAAAGTTACAGTAATAAAATATTTAGTTATTATATACTATGGTCATATCGTTTTTATTAAAAGTTACAGTAATAAAATATTTAGTTATTATATACTATGGTCAAAGTTGTTTATTTCACAAATACATAATTTATATATTTTTTTGGAGTTTAAATGTCTTTTTTTTTAATTAATAATTTTAAAATAATAAGATGTAAAGTACAATTATAATATACAATGAATGCACAACATATCTTATACCTTAGAATGTAAAGAATTTTGAATTATTCAATATTATTTATGCGTTAGTTCGTTTGATTGTAAGTAGAATAACTATTACATAAACTGTTAATAAATTCTTATATAATAGTTACTTACAGTCTGATATATTCTGTTGTTAATATCGAGTGATGTAGTTGTTGGTTGATAAAAAAATGTATTTATATTTTTATATTACAATTTTGTTTGTTTAAATAAATTATTACAAATTATAGGAAGAAGTACTTAATTATTCAAACATGTTGCTGTTGGTGAAATATTTATTGTAAAACATATATGTTAACTGTAAGTATATACCTACAGCCCGGGAGGTCTACGCTGAGCTTTCCATTTGTGTATGTTCATATACAATGTAATGTCTTTTGCTTGGTGTGAACCCATTTATATTTTCTTATAATAATCTGCCCACACCTCTTTTACTTATTGATGTCAAATATTTAAATTTAAATATTTTATTTTTGTGTTCGATTTATTAAAATATTAAATCAATATACTTTTTTAACTTTTTTATTTAAAGATTTTTTTTAAAGATAATACATTTAATTTTTAAAACTTCTTCTATGGCTCTACTTTTATAATTACTTAAACAAATGCAAAGCTCAGCTTAAGCCTCTCGAACTCTACCTACTTCTTAAAAATATACGTATATCATGTGTTTATACAAATTATGAGATTAAGGACATTATTTATTAAAATTATTATATGAATCGATTCTTTAATTTTCCCAGTCACGCTTGCTTGTAATCCACATATAGGACTTTATAATTTAATATGTAATATAAATAATGCGACATATTAATACTGCTGCTTCTTGATCTGCGAACGTTTCTGAATTATATATACACATTTGCAAACTGCTTCAAGCCTAATGCCGCATTGCGAGGTTTGTTTAACGAAGAAAAACACAAATGAGTTGACTTAAAGTTTGTGTGTTTTTTTAAGTAGAGCTGCCACACAGTGCCATCTGAACTTATATGTCGCAAGTTACGTCAAAGTTCCTTTCCAATTTTTCGATGAAGACACTGCTCCAACTAGATGGCGCCACATTAATTGCGATTTAATAAAAATAAATTTCAATGATTCATGTGATCTTATTTGGCAGGACATGGAATTTAAATGGTTTTATTCTGAATATGTGGAATTAAAATTATTAAGTAAACATACGTTGGCTTGGCGTTTTAAAGTACAATACTAGGTTTTAAGTAATTTAATTTTACATATCGACCACAACGTAGAAAGCAATAAAAAAGGTCAAAATAAAAATAAAAGGTAAAATTTAAAAAACAATGGGTAAAATAAATAAAAAAATCTAGTCTTCTACTTTAAAACTATCAAAATTAGAGTTATTTTGGGAGATTTACATTGTACCAAACATATTAGAAATTTGGATTTCATATATTTGTGTCTTCCTCTTATTTCCCTTGAGGCTTACGATACCTGTAACTGTATAGCATTTTAGATAATAAATATAATAGTGAATTTGGTCCTAGACTTACCTACTACTACTAATAAGAAGAGAAAGAAGAAGAGTTTGTTTGTTTGTTTTTTGTTTATTTAAACGCTAAGATCTCTGGACCTACTGGTCTGATTTACTTATTTATTGTTTTGTATGAAGGCTGCGTTCTTCAGGAGTGTCAGGAGTGGCTATACAACATTATGGTGTAAGTCTTAGCTAGCCTTAAATAACGAAATAATAATAATGAACGCCATCGAATTGCTTTAAGCGCTTGCGCCGCAAAAATAGCAAAATATATGTCAGTATGTTGTATGGAAGAAATGTTCTATTTTATTAGTTCTAAAAAAAAGTTCGTGATACCGTATATCTACCGTATCTATCTTTTATAAATAAGTTACAATAAGGCCTTTTGTGAGAAAAAATAATAGAAAATTGCAAGGGATATTTGCTACTACTACGGCGATAGCGAAGACCACGCAGTCAAAAGGCTGATCCTCAGTGTAAAAATGGCAACGACGAAAGTCATTGTGGAATACATTGTGGATAAGTGGTCATATCTTCTTTAGTAAAGGTTATGACCACTTCGGTTATATACCTTCCACATCCTGAATCCATCCTCCGATAGGCACTTAGAATAAAAAACAAAACTATATTTAAATTGTAAAATTGTAATAGATATTAAGTTAATAGATAATAAGTGAAATGTTTATAAAAAGGCAATCTAAAAATACCTGGACTTTCTTAGGAATTAAATATCTAGATAATTATCTCTAGATTTAGAGAGCCTAGAGCCTTATTTAAGTAGCAGATAAATATAAAACTGTTGATTAGCTGATAATAATGAAAAAGTTAATAAAAGTACGGACCACGTGTCTGTGGTGTTTAGTTAAAATTATAAAAAAAAGGTGATATTTAAACGTTTTTTTATTTTATAAAAGTATTGAAGCGAAAGTTATTCCGTCATCAAGTAAATTTGAATGCTTTGGTTTTTATAGCATGTAATTTGACCGTATACTTTTTGAAAAATGTAAATTTAAAATAATTCAACGCTCCTTTTACGGCCGTAAGCATAGGCACGAGTCCTACGGGGGGCGCCCTTGCCGCGAATTTCGTCCTCGCAAGTAGCCATGTAGTGCTTGTACTTGCTCAAAATTATTCAATGTATAATTTATATTGATTATCTTGTGGCAACCCACCCCAGAATAGTATGGTGTCTTACCCAGAAATTTTAGTAACAAAAAATTTGGCCTCAAAAATAAAAAAAACAACGTTTACACGAACATATCTGTTCAAAGTTAAATTCCAGCACATTTAAGAAACAAATAATTTGATGCTAATGGCTGACTGGCACATAACGCATGGTATTTTAACATCTTTTTTTTCAATTTTTTTCTCAAAAATCATCTCTCTAGAAACAAAAAACAACAATATATTTTATTTACGAAGAAAATATAACGAAAATGATTAGAACATAATTCGTACAATTTCGTTAGTTTAATAAGCTTGCACGGAATTCTCAAGAAATTACGCCATCATTTGAAATACACTGCGTCTGATCGCATAGAACCACCCTTAAAAATATTAATAAATTATAACTCATATCCTTCAGTGGGAACGGAACCCATAATTGTTCCATTTAAAGTCACACGTTTGTGCCACTGCGTTACAATGGCCTCATTAAGTAATTTAAAAAAAAGTATTTAAAGAAAAATATTTACTTATACAGCATTTAGGTTTTACGGTAAGTATACATGTACAGCAACCGCAGTTTTTCCCTCGTAAACTCCGATCCCGATCCTAAATCTTGAAATCTTGGTGTTTTTTATCATCATACAAATTAGAAACGGGGAACGGAGTGTACTAGGTTCCGTCTGCCTATCCTGCTGCACGCGGGATACAGCGTGAACCTGATTTTGAATTTAATTAAAAGCTAAAGATTCAGCCAATTCAATAAAACAGTTGTATAAAGTAACTGTTATAGCTGTTAGCAAATTTGTCGAACTAAGTAGTTTAAATTGATGTAACTTTTTTATTTATGCACCTCTCTTAACGAGGCAAAGCGCTGCGGTAAGTTCCGCCACTCAACACACAAGAATTCGGCAAATAGTGGGGGATAATAGTCTCTTAATGGGAACGTAGTGATCTCAGGTTTCCTTTACCCATCCTGCTATGATTAGATTGGATAGCATAATCCTGAAAAAAAAACTTCAAATTTATTTTGTTCAGAATAAAAAACTTGGCTTAGTATTCAAAATTGTTATCATATATCGTATTTTAGATGGAATAGACCTTTTGTATGCCCACTGCTGGACATAGACCTCCCTTAAGGATTTTTACCACGATCGGTCCTGTACTTTCTAAATTGAAGTGGCTTCCGGCGACCAAACCTGTCGGTCGGTTCGTGTTCAACTACAACAATTCAGCTTTGAACTTTGAAATTGAACAATATAGTAACGCTTTGCAATGCAAAGTTGCAATTTGAACGATATGTTTTGAGACGACGTGATACGCGTACGTTTATATACACTATTTGAATATTCCTCTTGGCTCGTCTCAAAATACTATTATGTGATGAAGCACAAATGGTACGTTCTAATATCATAATTATGTGTGCTGCGACTCATAAACAGCCATATATCTATATTTTGATTGGTTGTAAAAATAACCTATTGTAATGATTTTGTATTTATAAGTTTAATATTCACAATAA
The DNA here is from genome assembly GCA_013403705.1 of Heliconius hermathena. Lineage (NCBI taxonomy): Eukaryota > Metazoa > Arthropoda > Insecta > Lepidoptera > Nymphalidae > Heliconius > Heliconius hermathena. Next base: position 467,482 of record JAAIXJ010000021.1, on the reverse strand, counting down.
TTTATTATAAAAATGTAAATCAAACTCTTTGTTTAATAAAAAGATGTTTTTNAGTAAAAATATTTTGTCTGTACATTTAGTAATTTTGACTGAAATGGATATAGGGACATTTAAAAAGAATAATAGAAATCAAAAATATTTTTTTTAATTTCTTGTCTGTCTGTCTGTATGTATGGTCACGCTAATCTCCGAAAGTACTGAACCGATTTACTTAAAACTTTCACCAATTGATTTGGTTTAACTCAACTTAACATTTTAAGTTGATACATAAAAATCGATTCATTAAAAAAAGTTATCGTCATTTGAATGAACTCGAGACATTAGTTTGCCTGCGAATGTTATACAGCAATCGCGCTGGTAAAATTCCTAGCTAAAGCATGACATTCGAAACGTCTTGGTTATATGACTGTTGATAAAAATATATATTTTTAAAGCACTATTGTTCAGAGTACAAACAATAAAGTAAACAAAATTGAATTGTTTGTGAAGGTTACCTTCACAAATCATAACAGTTAAGTTTAAGTCGTAATTAATTCAATACAGGGATAAAGACCAATTTGATCTTCAAAGAAATATTAAGTAAATACATAGACGTTCGTTCGTTTGAAATAAATCTATATAAAAATTCCTAAAAACAACCTTTCTACGTGTACACTGTAATAACTACATATTTACCAATTGTACATTAAGCTAATAATATATGTAACAAATTTAAAAACTGTACAGTTAATTTGCAATCATTACAGTTATTTTACAAAGAAAATTATGAATTGTTACAGAAATATATACGTATAATAAATTATTAGTTTTATGTATATTTTTATAAATATCAACTATGAACATTGGTCATACTTTTTTAATTCAAGACAATCAAAAATCAATTATATTAGAATATTACAAATTAAATTAATAAAAATCATATTAGAAGTCATTATAGTTGTCAGTCAATTCTGTTAATTTAATTAATAATCGTGTAGCTTAAGCGGGCGAAGCCGCGGGCGGGCCGATAGTAATGACTAAAATATTAACGAAATTTTCTTTTACTTTAATCCGTAACTCCACGTGAAAGCTATTTGCATTCCTGTCAAATGAAATTTCTAAAATATTAAATTTTATATTATTTTTAATATCGTCGAGGTACAGTTACAGTTCTTGTTATACTAAAAATATTATACATTTTATAATGGAATCTTTAAAATGCATGTAATATGTCATATTTTATACAGTGAACGGATCTCGCTGTTTCACTACAATGTTTTGAAGATGAAAGAAATATATAGGTGGTATTAGTAAGTGAGCAAAAATGTATAATTATTTTCGTAATAATAAAACCGGGGGCTGATGTGCTGCCCTCATTTGTCTAACCATTCGGGGCTGCGACAGATCTTTTTATTCTTCCGCATTATCTTAGTGGCCTACAAATTTTATGTTTTAAGGTTCATACCGTCGTCATCAAATTTTTAACTAATCTAAGGAAATGAAAATATATTGCATTTTTTTCAGCTTAACGCTGTGTGTCCCCAATATAGCAGTGAAACAAACAGATACTAGAACAAGGAAAGGAAAATGTTAAATATTTAATTTTCCCGGATGGGAATCGAACCCACAACCGGTCACGTTTACATTCGCACGTGTCCCGGTCCACGACTTGCCTCAAAATTTTATTAAATAACAAAATAATCATATACACATAGTATATAATTTTTTTGTTAACGAATACCATGGACATTTAGGTTTTTGGGTTTTTTTTAAAAAGGTGAACCATCAAAATATTTTTTTTATTCAAATAGATATTTGAAAGCATAAGGAAAAGGCTTATTACGTTCATCCACCGGAAGTCAATTCTACTGAGAAGAGATGGCGACAAATTCAACAGTTGCTCTTTTCAATGTCAACTAAAACATAGACTGGCAGCTGTCCGTCCTATATAATATTCAGTTCACATTATTTCTAATATATTTGATCCTGTAAATAACCAGTATAACAGACTTTACTCGATAATATTGCTTTTATAATTACTTTAAATATTTTAGACACATTTACTCAGACCCATGAAAGGTCTCAACTTTTTGGAGGATAGATAGAGACCCACATTTTCATTGAATATTTCGCTGAAAATTTAGAACACGAAATTTATAAATCGATCTTAGCTCTATTTTGTAGTATATCTAAGTATAGAATTTTTATCTACTGCACTGCCCTATAGTAGCATTCCATAGGATAGAATGATATGAAAGTAACCAAAATAAACTAGTCAGGCAATATAATAATCTCGCCATCCGCCTTACTTTAACAGCAAAGCTGGGCTTATCTCCTAGTGTTTCCAGATGGGAATTCCACAAGTGTTTGGAATCTACAGTTATACCTAAGAATACAGTTGATTCCGTGATATATAGAATTTCCCATTTATATATAAAACTAGAATTTTGTTTTGTAACATTAGGTAATACAAATTCAATGCATTTAATTTCTTTGCTATTTAACATGAGATTATTAACATTCATCCAAAGAAGAATAAACGACATTGCGCTATTCAGCTAATAAAGAGGTATCATCTGCAAACAGTGCAATATCATAAAAGTTATTATATTATACTAGCGGCTTGCCAGCGGCTTCGCCCGCTTAAACTACATGATTATTGATTTAATAAGCAGAACTGATTGACAACTAAAATTACTTCTAATATGATTTTTTATTACTTTAATCTGTAATATTCTATTACGATTTTATTACGACATTATCGTAATTTTTATAAGAATTTTTGATTGTTTCGAACTAAAAAATACGACAAATGTTGATATTTGATTTATAAAATATATTTACATAAAGCTAATTATTTATTATACGTATATATTTTTGTAACATTACGTTCTTTTTTCCTATGTTATGTTTTTTAAAACTGTTAAATATGCTGATGTCAGTTAATAATTTAATTAACTGCTTCAGAAACAGCCTTAAATGTTAAATTATTGATTTGGGTAAGGATTCATAATATTCTTTCTAAAATAACTGTAATAATTAACTCCTGTACTGTTTTTAAATTAGTTACATTTTATATATTATTAGATAAATGTACAATTGGTAAATGTGTAGTTATTACAGTGTACACGTAGAAAGAATGTTTTAGGCATTTTTATATAGATTTATTTCAAACAGACGAACCAACCAAAAAATCTATGTATTTACTTGATATTTCTTTGAAGATCAAACCATTCTTTATTTCTGTGTTGAATTAATTACGACTTAAACTTAATTGTTATGATTTATGAAGGTAATCTCCACTAACACTTCAATTTTGTTTACTTTATTGTATGAAATATTGTATAATATTGCTTCAAAAATATATATTTTTATCAACATACATTATATGATATAACCAAGACGTTTCGAATGTCATTCTTTAGCCACGAATCTTACCAGCGCGATAGCTATATAACATTCGCTGGCAAACTAATGCCTTGAGTTCATTCAAATGACGATAACTTTTTTTTAATGAACCGATTTTGATGAAACAAACTTTAATTGTTAAGTTGAAACAAAACTATTGATGTAACTTTTAGGTAAATCAGTTCTGTACTTTCAGAGAAAAATGTGACCATACATATCGACAGACAGACAGACAGACAAGAAATTCAAAAAAAATTTTTTTGCTTTCTATTATTCTTTTTAAGTGTCCCACTATCTATTTCAGTCAAAATTACTAAATGTACAGACAAAATATTTTTACTGTCTTATTATATATAGAGATGAAGTAAAGGAAAAGGGGACCAAGTTCTGTAATAGACTCCTGTGGAACATGTAGCTTTAGAAAAGATCCAAATGATTTTACGTTATTGATATTATAACCTCTAATTTATCTTCCATGCGTCATAAGTGTGATTTAGAAGTGCAGAACCCGCGCCTGTCTTTGGTATAGCTAAATTGTTCAGTATGGAGTGAATTGTGGTTATTTATAAAAATAGAAAAAAAAACTTCTCTTCTCTCTACATCTTTAAAGATAAATAACATGATACAGAAATTGGTATGTAGTTTCCACGTAGGCGTGGTGGACGTTGAACCTTGAGTCTATATCCATTTTATTAAGCGGCACTATTTTACTATATTACATTAATTTATACATTTATTGTATTGTATAAATGTACTCTAATGATTAAGAGATTGATTTAGTTCAAGAATGCAATTATTTTTAAACCTATATACTTTCCAAAATAACCAGATTCTGAATCGTTATCGTTTCTTCATTTTATCGATTAGTCTTAGTTTCTGTAAAAACAGTTTGCCTAACATTTATCTTAATTTGGATATAGATAATGATAAATGTTTATATTTGAAAACAGTGAAAAAAGATTTGAGATCAACCTTGTTATGTACATGAGAGTCGAAATTAAAAAATAAGATTGCTCATGACGATGTCATTAATGAATGCAACAAATATCATTGGGTTTATCGGTCGTATATTATAGTAGATACCCCCATATATTATAGTAGGTAGGTATGTTCTCTTAATTTAGTAGTTTTTTTAACTATTTTTACTGATTCTCGTTGATCGTTGGCCCAATTTGAAATACTTAGCAAAATTTAAAATTTGATAAATGTTTATTTAGTGGAAGGTATATAGTTGTTAAATAAAAAATATTCTTAAAGTAATTAGTTGATTTATTCTAAATTCAATTATGTTAGGTTATGCTTAAGCACACCATAATACGGAATTGATTTACTGCTTCATATAATTCGTGTTTTTTCTACTATACGTGACATTGGCAGATTATTTTGCGCTTGTCATCGCAAAATCAGGCCATTAAATTAAAAAAAATATATGTATAATACTTGTATAAAATGTTTGATGACAAGACTACGAGAAACGAAAAATAATAGCCACCTACCTTATAAATAAGAACAATATATGGTTTAAAAAAAACCTAAAATATAAGGTTTAAAAAAAAACCTAAATTAGACTGGTTTCCTAACCTCTGAAGAATTCCAATATTCAGGTCCTGGCTCCATCATCAACAACTTGTAAATACCATAATATTGTATTGTCACCTAAGCTACGTATAACTGCCAAGTTTCAAGTGGTTCAAAGTTCAAATGCTAAGATTTTATTTCATTAGTTACTACAGCTCGACATAATAAGAGTATGTTAATATTAATCACCTAAATAATATTATAAATAATATTATGTTCTCAAATGTTTTTATATACGTACCCAACAAATTAATACAATAAATTTACTTTGGCAAATTTTTTAGTAATAACTTATCTGAAACTGGAATAGAAATGAAAGAGGCGTTCAACTTGACGTGTATATATTTAATTCCACATTAAAACATTTGAAGCTAATTTGGTATTAACCTATGTAAATAAAGTAAAAGTTTACAGTTAAATAAACACAATTAATTAATATTAAAATGATAACACTATATAAATTAACAGCTTTAAGCTAATATATTGCAAATAACGTAATTAATAATAATTAAAAATTATACACAAATTATTTGCAACTCCAATACATTTGAACATCTTGTTTTCGGAAACATTAATTTTACTAAGCAACAATAAACACAATTTCAAAATAACAAATACCACTCACAAATTTGACAAAAAAATAAAGAATAATATTAATATATAAAAATAATTTTTTGATACACTAATAAAAAATATAAAATAAACGTTAAATATAGTAAAAGGAATGTAAAAAATACAGTTTTACAATTCCTAGATCTAGATGTCGAAACGCGATATCAGATGCTGGTACAAATGTCACAAATTAGTAGTGTTCTATTACTATATTGTTTGTATTTAAGATTTTTGCGTATTTTGATAGTTACGCGTGCGCAACTATTTATAATATATATAACCAAAAAGTGCAATATTAAAATAAAATCAACTCTAAAATCATCAAAATTCAAATCCTCGTATAGTGAACAAAAGTATACTTTTGTCCCGAAATCAGTCGATAGAGAGCAATAACTCATTGGCACTTAAATATGAAAGTTTGAAAGTTTTACACCTTAAATGTCATTTAATGAAACTAGTGTCGATTTTAGTGAATCTAAGATAATTTTGCGTTCTTTAATCTGACGCTACGAAAGCCAAACACTGCGGATATTTTATTTCTTGGAATGAAACGTAAATGTGCATGTACTTTTACAACATAAAACTATATATGATATAAAAACTAATATATAATACTTAATATACACATAAAACATATGAAATATGTTAAAAAAAATAAAGTAAGTCATATATTCTACTATTCATCTATTATATATATATATAAGGTGTTGTATGTGTATATTTATTTATTATTATTATTATAATTTTCTACGCATTATTATAATTAAATAATATGAAAACATTAAAAAAAGTGATAGTAAAATAACATTGTATCGATAATAAATATTTTTTTATATTACAAATGTCCAGTGTTTGGATACGTACTTACTAAATGCAATTCTGTTACCACGACGATCGCAATACCTACCTACATGTTACCAACGAGTACCTAATGATACCATTTTATATAAAATTTGGATGCATTAAAATAAATTGTGGTGGTGAAAAGTAAATATGGTGTAAATTATTAAATATATATACATATATATTTATATAAATTTTAGGTGTTTTGTAAATTAATTTCTAGGTGCTTTTTAATTGTGCACGTAATATAATAAAATGAATGTCATTCCTGCGATGCCATGTTTAACATATTGAGTCATTAAAATATGTGACTTTTTAGTTAATTCGGAAGTTTTATGAAAAAAAACACTATGAAAATGATATAATAAAAAAACAAATATTTTCAAAATTGTGGCTTTAAGTTCTCTAATATAATAAAATAAAATTAACAGTAGATTACAAGACAATATTGACAATAGATACTCTCTGTATGACATATTTATTAAGATTGAGAGACCATTTAATTAAATGGCAACATTATTAATAAAATAACATATTGATCATTGTGTCATAGTATGAACCTCATGGCATCGCCAGAATTTTTTTTAAATTTGCGAAACATTAAGAAGCGCACATTAATTTGGCATAAGTTATACATACATACTTTACCTACAGCTAGTTCTAGACTCTATACATTGTCTAATGCAGATATATTTGAGTCTAAAAATAAGAATATTTCAACACATCACTTTATATAACAATATCACTTCTCATTTCATAATTTCAAACGTTTTGACCGCATCTGTGGTTATAAGAAAATTACATTCGAGAAAACTATGGTAATATTAATGACGGATTTTGAACCGCGAGTATGAGTTTACAAACACAATTATTTTTGTACGAGATCGACAAACAAATTAAAATCGATTTTTTATGCACTGAAATGGAATAAATAAAAAAACAATAATATATAATAAGGTAACTTTTTTTATCACAGTTAATTAATATCTGTAAACACCGTGGCATCTTTCGGAAGATCAGATAAGTTGTGTCGGCTGATTATTTACTTTCGAAATTAGTTCCATGTCGTGTTAATACATCAATTCTACTGAGTTATTTTTTATTCGTTACTTTTGAATTGTGTGTAAACATTAAGTTAGCCTACAAACTTATCTTCACATTATTTCAAAGCTTACCGTCAAAAATATTATATAGTTTATTAAAGTACATAAATTAAATTTTCGATAGATTTAATTGATAGTAGTATCAAGATTCGTTGTGCCAGAACATTTTCAATTATAATAGGGCGAAAGTCAATAATGTGGAGATAAATTAGAATTGAGGAAAAAATTTTGAAGGCGACTAGGATTTGGCACATTATTTAGGGACTCCTAATGTAATAGTAAAATATTTAAAGTTTATGGTCTAGAGCAGGTTAAATATTAAGTTATACAAGATATTCGTTATATACAGTATAAAGAGTGTATAGAGTAGGAGAGAAAAGTACTACAATTCTTATATATTTAAGCTAATGGTAAGTTGGGGAATAATATATAAACGTTCCTTCGTAGCTTGTGTAATGGTTTTACTAATATCAGTCAAAGGTGATTTTAATATGTATTATGTAGGAACGAAATATTTTAATAATATATTTCTCAGTAAATGTAATATGCGACGACTGGCGTGGCTACGGTGGAACGATATGAGTACGTTGCAGTAGGGGTATCTACTGATGTTTGCAAGCAAATAATGTAATTTTTATTTTAAGTACGTTGTGTATCTCAAGTAATCTGATAAACGTAGTAGAAGTTATAACTGTAGAAAAATCTGTAAAGAGCTAGTTGCGGCCACCGAGGGTTCCGTATCATTCTTAGGATTATAGGTCTACGGGAATTAAGGTTTGACTGCGCGATTCATTTTGTTCGAAATGAACTACAAATATAATTTTCTAATGATTTTTATGAAGTATTTATTAACATTTTATTTCTTTATTTATATGTATTGTAGGTTTTCATTTTGTGCCAAATTCCATGAATGTGCCCGAAGTAAGTGCTGTATACGTTTTGAATACGCAGCGTATTTCATACAAAATGCACGTTGCACAAGGCTCGTATCTTTTGACAGCGTTGACTTAGAAGCTTAATTTTTTTCGAGTTCTAAGGAATCGAAGACCCATATTTAATATTAATTCCAGCCTGACATAGCCTCCAAGTAATTTTAAGACAAATGGTCTTAACAGACGGATAACAGAGTGATCCTATAAGGCTTCAGTTTTTTCTTTTAAGATACGGAACCCTAAAAATATTTAAAAAATATACCCAAATAAATACATGCATAAAGGATATTATTTCGAAGCTAAACTTACTAAAGAGTTTCATTATGTGCTTGCAAACGCTATACAGTATCGTTTAAACGGCATATTTAATGTTATTAATATCTTTATATACTATAGGGTAACAGTAACACCATCGATAAGCTATTTATATTTGACATTGATTTTTTTATTATTTTTTTTATATTTTATCTCATTAGTGATATGAAGTTCAGTTATCCGGTAAACTTGCCGTGTTGTTGTTTTTAGAGGCTAGTTCAGTTGTAAAGCGTCAGTAAGCGTTGGGAATGAAGGGCAAGCACTTCAACATTGCAATTGGCAATGCGCAGGTAATTTTGGATCTTGTACTCATACTTGTCGTAAGTTTATCATAAATAGTTAACAAAACATTCAAAGAAACATGAACATTGAAATTATTCTAAGAGTGTAACAATAGGGTTACTTCATCACCATTACACTCTGTAAAATCCTTAGTGTACAAAATATCTAAGTAAAAATATCTTCTATAAAAAGAAATAAAACGTAAGTAACTTAGACAGATATAAAGGAGAGTTTTCGCGGTCACAGTATGTCAGTCTCATAAACTTTATTAGTTGTTGCGACCGTGTCGGACCCCTTCAGCTGCGGGCTCGGTAGATCAGATGTCACCTCGTTTCGTTTTGTATCTGAATCGGCAGCTAAGTGCGTCATACTCCCCGAAATACTCGCGGGAGCTAAGTTTAAATTCATTTTTGTGAGTAGGTTGGATTCACTTCCTGTCTTTTTGAGATCTGGTTGCGCATTCAGCGGCAGGGCGGGTCCGCTACGTTGTATCATCTGCAAGCGGGTGTACTGCTCCTGGAGCGCCTTCTGTTTCTTGAGCAACTCCTGGTGCCGCTGTTCCAGGAGCGCCTGGCGGGAGTCGGGCGGCGAGGTGGGCGAGGTCGGGGATGCGGGCGAGGTCGGGGAGGCGGGTGAGGCGGGCGAGGCGAGGGGCGAGCGCGAAGTGGTGCGCGGCGGAGGCGGAGGCGGCGGCGGCGCGCGGCGCACGGCCAGCGCCAGCAGCTCGGGGTGGCGCTCGGGCACAGGCGGCTTAGGCGGGTGCTGGCCGCGCGCGCGCACCGGCGGCGACGCGTCCGTGTCGCTACCGCTGGGGTACGAGTGCAGGCGCCGCAGCGGGCCCTCCTGGGGGCCGCGCGCACCGCCGCCGGCGCCGCGCTCCGGGGGCTTGGAGAACGTCTGGAGCTCGTCTAGTAGCGCATCGAGGGCGTTCTCTGGCCGCACGTCACCTCCTCGGCCAGGGGCTCGCCCGACGCAACCCTGCGTATCATTTCGACCAATTCTAACTTTGCCCGCTGAGCTTCGTGATCGTCGCCAGTGATGTTGCAATTTTATAAAATTTTGTGTCGTGATTTAAGAATCTGAAGGAGTAAAATTGCAGCAAGACTGTGCATTTAGAATACAGAAAACACATATGACATTTAGCAACAATCATTCAAGTAAAGAGATCCATTAAGAACACTCAGTATTAACAGTAATGTCTAAATGTCTTAATGCGACCACAATCATTCAAAAATAAAATGAATAGAAAATAAAATAAAAGGCGATTGCCATTTTTTGTCATTAAATACGCACGCTTAAAATTAATCAAATATTATTGTATTTAAAATTTTCAATTCTGTGTCAAATTTTTATTTCAGCTACATTAATATTTTATGACAAAAAATGTGTTGAGCCTATGATTTATGACAAAGAATCGTTGTGACGGTATTATCTGGATAGGTCGTATAGGCGAAGAGATGAATGTAATAACTTTCGTTCTATGTAAGTATATAGATAAATATTTATATATTTTATGGATTGAGTGATGTGAATATATTATACATATAATGTAAACGACAGTATAAATTATTTTTTTAAATAAAATATTGTTTCTCTTAACAATTGTGATGATTTTGCCATTAGTTAAAATTTCCTGATATGTTTATGATGCTAAGTCTGGCTACTGATCCAAAGCTATATTAAATTTATTTTTTTCTATAAAACTAAAATAAAAGCTTACATGTACTGCCTTCTACAAATTACTTTAATTATTTTTTGAAAGTGCGAAATATACAAGAATTTAATGCTGTTTTTATGAACGTTTCAAAGCAACAATTGTTTAAAAGAAATTACCTGTTTTCCGGATGCGAGGGTTAGTCATTTGAAACCAATCCTATTCGATTATTAAAGTTTCTCAGGTGGTAAGGATGTCGGGGGTATCGTAAGACATTCACAAAAATTTTACTAGTTTATAGTGTAGGTGTCAAATGTTGAGTGCAAAAATGGTAACTGAAATAAGTAGTCAAAAAGCGTTAAGTACTAATATAAGGCTGGAAAAGAGAAATCGAAAGTTATGAAGGGAAAAAAGTCTGAGAGGCGTATAGTAAATTTAATGGGTTCCAGGGGTTTGTGAGCTGCTTCTGCAATCGAGAACGAGCTGCAACAAAAACAAAAACAGCAGGATGCACAAACTATTATAAAGCCAATCGTACTAATATCATGCGTGTCATAAAAATACTAGAATTAGTAGGTACTTAAAGACGTAAATGAGCGAATTTTCTACTTTATATTATTTTTAATAATCTTTTTGGATATACATTATTGTGTGGAATAAGTTAATTTTTTTTTTAATAAAAAGCTCACTCATTCAAGTAAATGTTTAGAAAAGAAAAGTATGATGTCTTGATTTACGAAATCATGTCTAATTTTATTTTTATTTTAGTATTGTAAAATGTTATTTATTATTCCTTATGATATAACAGCGTACCTATACACAAATATCCAGATACCTTCTTTTCGTTGTTAAATGATAGCAATATTATTTTTAACATAATTTCTATTTTAGTATTAAAACAACACCGAAACTGTAATCCACAACTATAATCATAATAAGACATGATCAAATTAATAATAATAATTAATATATGCCTATAACTAAAAATTAAATTACAAAGAAAATATGAATAAAAAGTAATAGAAGAACATAGATTTGCAAAAGTTTAACAAATAGCAAACAGTGGCGTCATGCGTCTGGTCTAACCCATCTCTTGAACATGCTTCGAAGTTCTAGAGCCTTGCGACAGATAAAAAGGCCACAATAATCAAGTACAAAGAAGTTAAGTAAAAGTTTTATTTATTAGCAATTTAAAATGATTGAGACACTAATAACTTTCAGCTTCCGTCGTGTCCACTGTTCGTTACGTACCTTGCACCGGGCGGAATCCAAATCTCCTGATCGAATTATATTGCAAAATAATTAAAATTAATACTTACTATTAATGCAAAAGCAAGACGATTCGGGGCATATGATATGTGATATACTGATTTAGACAGAAAATTAATAAACATAATAAGCAACTAAGACAGGAAGCTGAAAGTCATCTGGAGCACTTTTACTATTGGCCGTCGTGGTTAAAGTTAAGCGAAGTAGAGACCGTGGATATGGCATTGAGTGTCTATTGTAATATTAATGTTCCAGAATGCCATCTGCACGGATTATTTTTTGGAAATAGTTTAGTATTTAAACTTGAAATATATGTAAGCATGCGTACCGATTTTGTCAATACTGTCTGAACTGGAAAAAATATGCAAAACCTCTATCAGTAGATGTATTGTGTTATAGCGACTTCGCTTACAATATTTCTAAAGCATATTGTGCCACTGTGCACCGTCATGCCTACATAAAGATAGCTCTGTGTTTATTTACACAAGAAAAGATGAATACCGAAATAAATTATATATTAATAAAAGTAAACGTGTAATGAAAATATACAAATAAATGATTAAAACGTATTTAATGAATAATAATAATAATAAAAGAGTAATAATATTAATAATTATGGATATATTACGAAGAGTTTTATTACTCGTTAATAACAATAGCTTCTTTGAAGTATTGGCTCTGTCTCCAGGCGAACTGACGCGTTCACGGGAAAAAGATGATGAAATTTATCATTAAAACAGAATTTTTAACACTGACACATCGGAAGTAATAACATCATCAATAATACATCGAAACAAGAACATTACAAAGATCAGCCAAGTATTGCAGTTGACAAGGAGTGATTCCCACTGTATCTGTTTCGTTGATCTGCTAAACCTTGCAGTAGCCTTTTTTATTAGAAATATTAGTTTAAATTATATTCAGGTAAAGAATACAATAAAGAAATCTGAAATAAAGTGACCAAAATAGCTATCGGTACTCTTCTGTACGGCCACTTATTAAATGTCATGACCGTGGACTAGCCATCGTGTAGAATTCTCTATAATAATCATAATATATCATATTATTAAAATGATATAACAGTATAGTAAAAAAGTAATAGTGCGGACGATAAAGAATGGCAGGTTCAACATGTTGTTCGGCATCTATAGAGAGATTATAAATTATTTCTTTTTTTATTAAAATTGGCATTATTTTCCGATGAATAAAAATGCAACATTGTGGATGGTGCTTTGGTTGCAGGATATGTGCAAAAGAATTTAAAACATTTGAAGTATTCTGCATTTTCGTGGTTGACGTCATACTCTGTCATCACAATTATCTTATTCAAGTTGGTTTCAGATGAACTGAAATACTGTCTGTTTAAAAGAGTTTGTCAAGGCAACTTTAAATAATCAAACGCGGCTGTGATATATAGAGACTCAAACGTCTCACCTGCTCAAACTTACTTTTACGTTACAGCCAAAGAATAATGTATATATTTAAATAAAAAGTATCCTATGTCCTTTCTAATATCTCTAAGAATATGTGTACAACGTTTTATAATAATCAGTTGAATCGTTTTGGCGTGAAAATGTAACATACAAAATTATATTCATATTTATAATATTAGTATGATGATTAGTATTAGTATGATATGAAGTATGATAATAAATCTACAATACAAATACGCTAGATGAAGTTAGCAGCCCCATTTGAATACCTTGTCCATTAACATTACTATGTTACCAATAAAACTGAGAACGAAGTGTCTTATCACTATCTTTCTCACTTCTCTCAGTATCTGTTGAGTTACAATAAAGTAGGATTCAACCTACAATATTTAATATTTTAATTTAACATCTTAGGCAGGATTATTGTTATTACTTGTATTTATCAAACACAAACAATTTTATTTATCATTATAAAGTGTCCTAAAATTTACGCAAGATTTAAAATCATAAGATGCAGGATTATTGTGGAATAGCATATACTCTTTTGTTGAAATTTTTGACAACTTTTCTGCATAATTGTGACTGGTGGATATGAACTTGTAGTATTAGGTAGGTAGGACAGGGCCTTTGACTTCAAATAAACCCATAGGAAGGAATCTAATGTTGTAAAATCACACAAGCTAAGAGAAGAGTTCGCAATTTCTAGGGTTTAGTATTTTAAAAGAAAAAACACCAGTCACAAGAGGGTTCCGTACTAATTTCAGGATTGTAGGACAACAGGAGGTATAATTTTTAAAATAAATTATTACTTATTTTGCAAAAAATGACCTAAAATAATAGGTTTGTAATTGTTTTTATGTTTAATATAATTTTAATTTTTCAGTCTTTTTTTCTTTTATACAAGTTCTCACTTCATGCCCAAACATCATAATTGTAGGGCTACGAGAAAAATCTATAGGTTGTGATTACGCGATGAATAAAAACTTATGTTACCAGGCGTATGCATTCGTTATGTATAAAATTAAATGAAAGAAAAAACATTTAAATTTTGTAATTCTTATTTTCACAACTGTAGATCTACAGGAAGTACGCTATATGTTTTGAGTACGCGGCGAACTTGATACAAAATGCAACAATGATGTATGTATAAATGCAATATTGAATCTTTTGATTGCATTAAAAACCAATTTTTTTCTTTGCTCCAAGACACGGTAAACCTGAATATTGATATTAACTTAAGCTATTACATAGAATTTCTTTCCGAATAAATCAGAAACATATAGTAATAGACCATATGTGTTTAATTTAGTTTTTTTTTAAAAAGTCAACCATTTCTGATTTATAATATCAGAAGTGGGATATGAAAATCCTACTACTTTCTAATTTAGAGTACTTTCCACTAAGCAATCGTTACTTCTTTTGTTTGCGGATTAAAACAAAATGTTGCGTTTAACGTGTAATATTATGCGTGTAAATGGCGTGTCGTGCGGCGTAAGAGATCGTTCTTATATAAATCGTGATAGTGGAGCTACTCTTGGCGGCATAGATCTATAGCACGCCGTTCATGTCATACCTCTTCACATTTAACTAAATGTAAAAAAAATGGTCCAAAGAATTGTGGCACTTACAATTTATTCTAAACCTGACAAAGCAGAAAACGAATAAAAGCGCAACTCCTGCAATATCAACGTTGATGCGAGATGTCGTATTGAATTCGGAACTAGAAAAGCTCAGACAAAGAACGGCCGAACGAATGGACATGGACCACTGACACGTTTGCTATGTTTTTTTAAGGTGCGTTTTAATCCTTTTAGTACATAGAGATGCTAGTACCTTGATTTGTTCTTTTTAAAGGTTTTCAAGAAAAATCATCGAGGGAGTACAAGTTCCTTTTCCTAAGTGTGCAAGCTTTCCCATTGCGAAGAGTCATCGAGGGAGTACAAACTCTTTTTCCCTCGATGTGGAAGCTTTCGGGTATGGAGTCACTGGGGGTTTTCATGCGCCTTGCTCTCTGGTGTAGATTTAAAATTTTTTCGACAAGGGCCCATACTTAACTAGTTATGATATTTTATACTAGACCTTGTTGTCTGGTCTTGAAATTTTATACTAGACCTTGTTGTTATGTCTAGCCTTGAGATTTTATACTAGATCTTGTTGTTATGTGTAGCCTTCAGATTTTATACTAGACCTTGTTGTGTTATGTCTAGTCTTGAGATTTTATACTAGACCTTGTTGTATTATGTCTAGTCTTGAAATTTTATACTAGACCTTGTTGTGTTATGTCTAGTCTTGAGATTTTATACTAGACCTTGTTGTGTTATGTCTAGTCTTGAGTTTTTAAACTAGACCTTGTTGTGTTATGTCTAGTCTTGAGATTTTATACTTGACCTTGTTGTGTTATGTCTAGTCTTGAGATTTTATACTAGACCTTGTTGTGTTATGTATAGTCTTGACATTTTGTACAAAAGCTTGTTGCTTTATATGTAATCCTCAGATTTTATACTAGACCTTGGTTCATAGACTAACCGAACGAGTTGATTGATCAATCAAGAGAGAAGAAGATAGATCATCGTATCAGGAGAAAAAAAGGTAAGCAAACTATGAAACAACTAATGAAAAAAAGGGTGTAGCTGTAGGTGAAAAAAAACTACAAAAACAATGAAATTGTGTCAATCGGGGGCTGTTGCTTGTAGGCAACGGTCTTTATTGGAAGGAGACTCGTATGAATTATTGTTATTAAGTTATACATGTCACAACGCAATTACTCAGAATCTCTTTCCGAATAATTCAAAAACATATAGACCACATGTGTTTATTTCTGTAATTCAAAATCGTTAATCACTTCTGATTTTTAATAATATCATAGAAAAAAATACTACAAACTTATGTTTGATGTTTATTTAATGTAAAATAAGTACGTACGCACGTAAATTTAAGTTTGTAAGGTTTTTAAGGTGACGTTTCTATTGACACACTACATCCATAAGTTGGTACGGAACCCTTGGTGCGCGAGACTGACTCGCACATGACCGTTTTACTTAATTACTTTTAAAATATACAATATACTGTAAAATGGCATCAAAATCAAATCTTGTATTAATTGTAGGACACGAAATATTACAAAAATAAATAATGAGAATGACAGAGAATGACCCAAATTTTTGATAATAAGAATTTTGATATATGCCAATTTCATTTAAGCTTATGTTAAAACGCACTTACGAAACATAAGTTTAGTGAGTACAAGAAATAGTGCCGAATTGGTAATAATCAGAATACAAAAATAAAATAATAAAAAAATAATAATCAGTCTATATAGTCCTTAAATGACAGGGTAAGAAACTATAAGTCTACATTAAACTAAAGAAGAAGCGCCCAAATTACCACTATAATAAGTAATAAATTTGAATCGTAAACAGCATTATATAGCAAGATAAACGTTACAAGATTAAGCTACTAAGGAATAAGTAAATAACAAAAAGGAAATACGTGCTTTATATTTCAAAGAAGAAATCTGGGAAACGGACATAACATATGGCTAATAACTCTATAAGCTTCTCGGGTTGAATCAAATGAAAAAAAAATTAACCTGTTATCTAGAAACGACCACTCCGCAAACAATAAAACGAAGTGCCGGAAAAAAATGCAAATTTTAAACCTTTGGCAAACCTGCAATTGTTAAGCGGTTAAATGAATGTTTTATTTAATTTGATTTTGTAAGAATACTATAAGCCTGACGCTTTCAATAGCTAAAATACAAACTTTGTATAAAGTAAAAGAAGAAAATTTACGGTTTCATAGTCGTAACTTCGATGTAGAATCAAATTGAAAACATTAAAATAAAAATAAATATTAAATTATATTTTTTTTTATACATTCTTATATGTAAGAAACAAATTGCAACATATTATAACATTAATATGTAATGAAGTCTTTTTCAAGTTAATTTATTAACATTGTTAACTAAAACATAATGGATTTTAAATATAAAAAAAAATAATATAAAGGTATTTCACTCCAAATACATACTTTTACGTATCAAATTATCAATATTATATTTCAAATTCATCCTTTTACACATCAAATTCTTGTTATATATACCTGAAATTCGCATTTTTACAAATTCTTCTAAGTTACAAAAATTTTTATTTTCATCGGAAAATAAAATAATTAAGGCTGTCATGGCGCAGTGGCACCAGTGAATGTAAACACAACGGCTGTGGGTTAGGTTCTCACTTAGGAGAAAGAAATATTTTTTCATTTCGTTGTTTTGGCAACAAAGCAAAGCGCGGCGTTGAGTTCCGTAGCTCAACACGCAATACCTCGAGAATTCGGGGGAAAGTGGGGAACGGAGTTTCTTAACATGAGGTTCCTGCCTACTCTGCTATACTCGAAATACAAAGGGTGAAGCTGAAAAAACAATGGAATGGAATAGTAATTCCAAAATGAATTTCCTGAACTATTTAAAGTAATTACCATAATGTTTCAATAAGGACAATATACTTTTAAAGGTAATATGGGGGTAGATTTTTTTTGTATCTTCTTTGTTGTGTTGGTATAAGAAGCAAAAAAAAATTGTTTGCGACAAATAAATATTGATATTTTTGTGTGTTTCAAAGTCGATTAATAACCGACATGCTTTTATTAATTTTTAAGTGAATCATAAATTTAATATCATTGAGAAAATCACAACATAAAGATTAATTTATTGATTTTACGCCACATATAAAATATAATATATATCAAAACAATTTAGACTTTTAATGGTAAATATTTTAATGTCGTATGGAAATTCTAATTTTAGTAACTTGTATGAACTTAGAAGTTTTAAAACGTAAGATGTGTAAAAGAGTGAATTTGAAGTGTATAACATTTATTAAAACAATAGGAGTTCAGAGTATTTATTGCAGAATTGAAATTAAATTTAATCTTTCTAACATAGTTATTGTCACGCTAAAGTTTTAAATTAATAGTAAATCATACGTAAACTGTCTCTCTTTTATGTCTGTCTGTCACGTTAATGTCTAGTTAATATTTGTTAATATAATAATAATTAATATACCTTCATTGAATTTCTCAAAGTAAATATTAAGGATTTTTTAAAGGAAGTTACATGTGTATTATAAAGTAAATTTTCTTCTATAAATTGTAATATTAAATAGTAAATAAGTACAGTAATGCTTATTACCTTGTTTGTACTTGAGGTGACAGCGCACGCATTTTCTGAAGTATATTCCTCAGACGAGGGCCCAGGCGTGACAGTGGAACTTTGGGAAGACGAGGGCGAAGAACGTCCATCGATAGGCAAACGTTGTTCTTGAACACAGGCTAGTCTATTCGATTTAATATATAATATTTTATTTCTTATTTACAACTGCGTTTTTTAATTTTATTATTTATATAACCATTAATTTATTATCAATTTACCTTTTTAGAGTAACTAAAGTTCCAGTAAGTTTTTTGCAGCGCCGCAGAGCCAACTCCAAGCGCTCTGGCTCTTCTTCAAGCATTTTCTCTTTGCGGACAACCTACAAAAAATATCTGTATAACAAAGTCCAATTTCGCTATATTTTTAGAAATTCCAAAAAATACCTTCTCCATTTCTGCGGCAAGTTTCGCTTTCATAGTTTCTTGAAGAATTGGGAATTTAAGTTTCCAATCGGCAACAGTTTTGCTGCTTTTTGACAGTACCATGGCAATGCGTTCAATATCGGCCATATTTACTCGGGTTTCCCTAGAATTCATGGGTGAACTTTTTAATTAAATCATAAATTATTCCTTTGAACGCAATATTAAGAGCAAGAGTAGCACATAGAAATTACCTATTAGCAGCTTGCCCACGCAGACGTTCAACGGTGGCTTCAAGTTCATATAAATCGTTTTCTAAGAGTAGCATATCTTGACGGTAGATTTCCTCTTCACGGGTTAGTTGCTAAATACGTAATACAACACTTTTATTTTAATACATCAGTAATGTACGAATAATTAAAAAAAAAGCAAGGCCAGTCGTGACGCAAATGTGTGACTGTAAACACGACAGGTTGTGGGTTCGATTCTCCTTCGAGGAAATGAAATATCTAATATGTTCATTTCCTTGCTCTGGTCTTGAGGCAAAATGCGTTGAGTTCCGCCACTCAACATGCCATGCCTCCAGAATTCAGCGGAAAACGAGGAACAGAGTGTCTTAGCACTGGGTTCCCTCTGCTTATCCTACTGCGTGCGGAGTACAGCGTAAAGTTAAAAAAAGTATAGAACGTACTGAATCTGGATCTTGTTCACAAAAACTTGCAGCAATAGCTCCAATTTTCACAATAGTCTCAGCCATCATTTGCCTCATCTGTATTGAATGAGATAAAGTTGACCGGCGTAAGTTACGAGTCTGTGGAAGAAAAGGACATAATCATACAGTAGTCTCTAAATTACCTAGGAAATAGGGAACTTTTCGCTAAGCTGTTATAAATTCGCATACAACTATATAACATATTCGCAATGAATTAAATATGACCAGTTTAAATATCACATACCTCAATTCTCAAATCACGGCTTTGCTTTTGGAGAACGCGAAGTTGATTAAAGAAATCAGGGTTAACGTTCAAGGTATAAGTTCGTTGAGGAGCCAGAGCGAGTTGTTGTCCGACTAGTCCTGCTGGCTTTGGTGGTGGTGCCGGCTTCAAACGATCACGTTCTAGGAAAGAAAGATGTAAAAATAACTAACAATCCACGTCGAAAGATCCATCCTAACTTTTTACCAAAAAAAAAAATATAGCAGCGATATTAGAGATAATAATAATGAATTAATAGCTGTATACTATAGCCGTACAGCAATAGCTAATAAAGATATCAATGTTACATAAATGCAATGTTTTTGAAATCCATTATAAGAGAAATGATATTTTAAGCTCGTGTTAGTTGTTAAGTGAAATAATAGCCAAGGCACCTTGTTGTCAGTGTAAAGATAAAAGCATTTTATTTTATACCCGTCAAACAGTATAAACGGATTTCAAAAATTTACCTTGAGACGAAGTCCGTGGCAATGTTGAGGACTTGATTGCCGGTTTTGTTGGTTTTGTATCAGCTTGTTATGGCAAAGAAGTAAGCGGAAAGAAATCAAATACAAGAATTATGATATGGTTATGATGTTGACTACCAAAAGAGACAGAATTTATAGCTTTAGGACTTTAGATCCAAGAATGATAATACGCGATACGTTATATTGTAAATACCTATGTATATATAGTGAGAGTTACAAAATGAAAATTATTTCTCTGTAAATAATAAATAAATAAATTACAACATACATTTTTGTTAAGACAACACTTTAATCAACTATTTTTCAATTTACGTACCTAAATATGTCATGCAAGTAAATAGTACGTAACCAACGTCCAAAGGCAAACGCGTTTATCTCATTCTCAGCTCCTATAATAGTGACGATATAACGATACTACGATGTTTGAAGATGATTTGTTAAAATTTAACAAAATTTCGAAATGTAGCATTCTAATGAAATTAATGTCACATGATGAATCGTAAATGAGTACGTCTTATTTAATATTATAAAAGTAAACAAACATTACAAAAATTATTTCAACAAAAAATAATAATAACTTAAAAATTATCCATTGAGATATAAAAAACACACCTACATATTCTCTTTTTCGTATTTTATAATCGTTTAACATTATTGTTATAGATAATAAAAACAAATAACGGTAGGTCCAAGGGATTAATTATAAAACGTAAACAGTCTTGGGTCACAAATGTGCATAAGTAATTTCTAAATTTGTAGATAAAATACCATCACCAATTGTTCTAAAATAAAGACTACAATTCAATATTAATATTTTTATAAATATAATTATTTTTAAGTTTAATGCATACCTGAATGTTGAGGTGAATGTTGTTTAGGAGAATTCATGTCTGGTGGATCATCGCTAAAAGATACTGATTTCTCAAAAGAGACAGACTTTTCTGAAATCATAAATATTTGACTATATGAATAAAAGAGAGTGTAAGTTAAATTATGTTTAAAAAGATATGAAAAGAAATGTTTTGTTTAAAAATTTGATAATAGGAAAGTGCCAATCATTTCTATAATAATTGTGTTCATTATAAATATCATCATTTTGGAGATTAATATATACATTGTGTGCTCATAATTTTTGCATAGAATAAATGCAATTGATTTCTGTCAATAAAATGAAAATTTAGTATGAAAGTCATCATTAAATAAAAATTACAAATTTTGTGTCCTCGTTAACAATACAAAAACCTAAGATTACAATAAATGTAGATGGACGTGCAAGACAGGAAAACAAATCTCATAACTTTCAGATACTGTAATGCTAAATAAAAATAAATTAAATAAATATAATATGGTGAGCATGCATTTATTCAATACCCTCCAAGCCCTCTTTCTACGATAACATATTATATTTCTTATCATTTACGGATCGACCTTTGAGGTGACGATAACCAAAGAACAGAATCAAAGTACATTTTATTTCATGATATACCTACAGTACAGCAAACTGAAGCCGCACGATAACAATCTCATGAAGAAGCCTACGCAACATACTTTATACCACTGAAATAGCATCTATAACACAAACAAATTTTTGTATCTACAGTCGAAAATACTTTTACGATTTAAATATCTGATTCCATAATATAGTGCATGGAATTTTACCAAAAACGTCTTTTAATGGATGTCTTTTTAATCTTGGTAAGGCCCAAAATAAGGAAATCACACGAGTCAGCAAGCAAGCGTTCGGCGTGATAATGTATGGAGAGTGCACAATGCATTGCGAATGTGAGTTTTGCCTAATAGAAGATTTCCTAAATTTACATGGTGAATATGTTGTGCATGTCGTTTGCAACAAAGTGAAAGTGTCACTTTCGCTGTCTACATTCCAAGAGGTACGGAAGATGCCAACTATTAGGACTTCACATCTATTCGCTTGCTGATAGAATGTGGTGTCGGCCATAATTTGCGGTTTGTTTCCTTCGTTACATTAGAATATACGAATTAAAGAACAATTTAAAAATCAAAGAGGTTCTTTAAAAATATATTTTATATGAAAATGAAATATAATATACGAAATGACGTATTCATACAGCCCTAATGCAAATGGAAGATATTGAGTTAAAAGGGAATTAGAATTAAATTTTAATCTTTAACATTAGCAATGCATCGGCAAGTTGACCGCGATCAATCAAACTTACGAAATCTGTCTCTCCCTAATTTGGGAGGTCTCTCGTTGCTGGCAAATCGCGCGGCATCTGAATACAGGAAACGCAAGCCACATTAAAGACTAAGCTTTTTACATTAATCTTACCTGAGTATATAGTAAAAAAAATCATAAGTAATTTTTATACGCTCGAAGTTTTATATTGATATATTTACATTAAACCACACAGATGGATTTACCACAATAAATTGCTGTAAAATATCAGTTTCAATGCGTTGATAATGGTTTTAACCTAACAATTGATTCAACAGTAACATTTTTGACCGCTGGAGTAAGCCCATTAACATGGTTCAACTTTTCACATTTCAAGTCACTTCCCAAAACTAAATTTCACATTTCTTGCTTGCAACATATTGCTCGTACATTACTATTTTCTTACCTTGAGCAGCCGGCCTTGGAGCGTAGGATTGGTATTCCTGTCTTGGGGCGGCGGCTGGGGTCGAGGTGGGCGCACTTCCTGGTACCTGTAGAGCCTTTTGCACAAGCCCCGTAAGATTTGCAAGTTGACGTTCCATTTTTTCAACGCGAAGTCTTTGCATGTCATCCACAGGAGGACCAAGCCTATAACAGCACATGACCATCGGCAAACTTATTAGTTAAGTTAAATAATAATATTTCACAATCTTCGCCAGCACCTTTCATATCGCTTAGCAACTTATATTGTGGCCACAATATCGCACTGCGTTAAATATTTTTTATTATTATACTTTCATAATAATTTGAATTAAATAGATTAATATTTAATAATTATATTACTTGTTTCATTTTTTGTTATTAATAAACCATTGAATTTCGAAAATAAAATATTTTACCTGGCGTCGTAAGGGGGTCGTGGCATGGGACGTGGCGCTGTTGTTATGGGATTGACACCATACATTTGATAGGCATCGTCTATTATCACCGTTTCACTGCGAAGAAAGTCTTATGTTTTATATTTAGCTCATAATCGCGATTGCTATAATTTGAATATAAAAGATATATTGAATATATTTAATTCATCATTTTTTTACAAATTACACTAATTGAAATTTAGCTTTTACTTGGCCTCTTCATCGATGATTGGAGCTATGGGAGGTCTTCCGGCAGTTCCACCCAGGAACTGGGTGTAGTACGGATCTTCATAAGGTTGTCGTGGAGCAACACGTTCGGGAGAAGACATGTATCCATCTCCAGAATGAGCTGTTTATGTATCACAATTAAAATTTTCTTCAATGTCATTTTACATTGAATTATATAATACGTTACAAGCGAGAAAGGAAAGGGAAAACAGTAGGCCTTAAAATGTTCAATATTTTCAAAAAATAAATTTAGTCTTATCGAGAGAAATTTTGATTAACAAATTACATAATAAGATTGCTATTACCGTATAGGAAAGCAAGAAGGAAGTGAAAGCCTATTAAATAGTTTACTATAAAAATCATAAAAATTAATAAAATAACTACTAAAAAATATTTGTAATAAACTAAATACACAAAATAAAATAGTATTGAATTCAGTATTTATATATGAAAACAATATTATAGATAAAAAGCATTATCATTTTAATCATCTTCAAATAAAAAAAAAGTTTACCAAATAAGGTATAGGTAATTTAGGGCCTAAATAAAGGAATCAAACGCTACAGGGTAATTGTGTGGATGTCAGTTTTATCGATTTAACGAAATTTAGCCCGACAAGACTATATGAATTTTAATAAATATATAGGTTTTGGTATTGATCAATGATGATTCTCGTATTCTTCATTACTTCTAACTGTATTAAATATTTTATCCTTGCTAAGTTGATTTTTACTGTAGATATAAAATATTTAAGAAATTTTACTTCTAAGCTTAATTTATATAAGTTTTCTGTACGAAAATTTGAAAGTAATTTAATTTATTAAAAGTGAAAATTTGTTATAACATAAATATATACTATTTGCATACATTGATTTTATCTAATATCTATTATAAATACTGATGAGATCTTCCAAATGAAAATAATATAAATTTAGATACAACTTTCAGGCCAAAATAGTAAATTATTTAAAAAAAAATTACTGTCATGAGTGTTTTTATAAGGCAGAATTTATATAACATACCTCAAGGAATAAAAAAGGAGGTAATGTTGAAAATATGGAAGAAGCTTAGTACTGATGACTTAGTACAGTACTTGCGTCATTTTAATATAATTTTACAGAGCACGGTATTGAACCAGTGTCAACATGCAACAAATTAAGATATGGAGAATCCTAATGTTTCTCTTTGAGCTTACAGTTATCATGTCTAACAAGTTAATATCTATCGTAAATTTATATAAAATTGTGTCGACAGTTAAAAATAATCTAAAATCAATTTGAAGTTGTTGTATACAAATACTAAAAGAACAGAAGCTTCAAGCAAATTAGATTTTGGAAGCGAAACAAGACGTCGACAGGAGGAGGAGGCCGGGGTTACCAGGGATAGAGTATAGTTGATCGGTACCGCGAGGACATTCGGCCGCAGCGAAGGGGAAACATCGCTCTGATCCACTCCCCGGGACGTAAGAGCGCACCGGTTTGCTGGGTGCAGAAGGACCTACACATATATCACTTTTTGCAAATGTACCTAAAATAAGTAAATCTCCCGAATTTAATTTTATTTATATAAAAAAATATATTAGGCGACTTATGATGGTCAATTTAAGATAAGGTTTCTTTGTTGGTGAATTATGCATAAGTGTAAAGAGTACTTACCAGTTGTAGGTATAGTTTTGGCGCGATCAGCAGGCACAGGCGGCGCTGCCGGCGAAAACGCTCGCAGAAGAGAACCGCCACGAGGAAGTGTACTCGGCGCCTGCGTCCCCATATAGTAAGCAGGCGCTTTAACCTACAAAACAAATATATTACAAAATGCTACTTACTAATAAAAAAAATACTACTTACTAATTCCCCCACTCGAGACGCGATGGCTCAAAAATTCGGCGGAAGTAGTGAAAGGAAGCGTTTGAATGGGGGACGGAGAGTCTTAACACTACATTTCCAAGTTCCTCTGCCTATCTTATCATGTTCGGGATACAGCGTGAAGCTACCCATTTATTAACTTTGTGTAACAAATAAGAGTGAGTAACAATCGGAAAGGTTGCAAAAACAGGAGGAGAGCTTGAAAGCCACCGTGAGTGCGCCGCCTTAGATGTAAATGCTACACAAAAATAATGTATGACGGAATTATTTCCTTTTAATAGTCCAAAAGAGTCTTAAAGGCCGTCGTGGCGCAGGGGAACAAGGCTGCGACAGGTGAGGCTCGATCCCCACTCGCAGGAATGAATTATTATTTATGTAATATTTTAATTTCTTCGCTCTAGCACCAAGGCAAAAATCCTGGTGTTGAGTTCCGCCAATCAACACGCAATGCCTCAAAAAACAAGAGTGCCTCAAAAAACAAGGAGCAACAGAGTGTTTTAACACTAGGTTTCCATTGCCCACCCTGCTATGTGCCGGATACAGCGTGAAGCTGATTTTGAATTAAATCAGTAATTTTTAAAATCCTAAACAAAGGTCTACGAAAATACATGTTTATCTCCCAAGGACCCTTAGTGGCCATTTTTATGTTTTTCAAAACATTTTTTTGATCTCTACAACGCCAGATATAAACATACATACTTACATATATACGTATAGGCTATATTACCAGTAATAGTATATATTACAATATTATTCCTTATCCAATTAAATAGTTATATAGCAAATCAATAAAATGGATACTATAAAAGATATCACAGATTTAAAATACGGGAGCCGGGTGGTCGTCGTACGACTCGTTGGTGACAGACTGCGGCGGGCGACGCTCGTATCTAGAATAATTAATGTTACCTAGAATGCTTTGATAATGCTAATCTCAGGAGCTAATGGTTCGAATTAAGATATTCTTTTTGAGTTGGATTACTTCAAGTTAGTATAACTAGAAATAATGCTTTACTATTTAAGTTGCGATTGAACTATTTAAGTATCAATTAAATATTTTTGAAAGATCTATTATATAAAGTCGGGGCAAAAGTATTTTCGTATTATCCATACAAAGGAAAATATTTTTTTTAGGTATAATTTTTTATTTATTTATAATATGTATATACAGTTTTGATCGATGACTTGTTGCCATCTTATGGGTAGTGCCATGATCCCATTCCTTTAGAAATTTTAAGATTTTTGATTTAAAAATCTGATAGGTAGTGTTCACAGTGTTCCGTAATGACCGAAACAGGTGGAAATCTGATGAAGCAAGGTCAGGGCTATACGGAGGATGCATCAACACATCCCAGCCAAGCTCTATCAATGTTTATTGCGTGGCTTATTTCAATATATTTTTTTTACCTCATCAGTTGATGATGAAACTAGAGGTTAAAATCGATAGTTTTACCATAAACATAGCATCACTTTGTTCCCATTCCTTGGTCTGTGGGGCTTGTCCTTGCTTCCACTATGATCTTTTTCGCACATTCTTATCGGAAGTCACCCATTGTTCATCACCCGTAATCAACTGTTTAAGAGGTTGTATTACGTTTAGTAAAAAGTACCACTACGTTTCTCTCAGTGAGATCATGTGGTATCCAAATGTCAAGTTTTTTCTTGTACCCAGACTTTCGTAAATGATGTAAAACTGTTTTATGATCAACATTTAGTTCTTCAGCAATGTCGTAGCTACTATTATGTCAATCTTGCTCCACTTTCACAAAGATGGCATTGATTTAATCTGTGACAGGGCATCCAAAGCGAACCTCATCATTCACACTAAAATTTCCAGACTTGAAACGCTTGAACCACATTTGCGCTACTCTTATTGATACCGCATTAGATCGTAAACCGCACAAAATTTATTCGCGGCGTTCCTCGCATTTTTACCTTTCTTGTAATAAAACTTTAAAAAGTACCGAATTTCTTCCGTACCGAATTACATACGCTTGCTTGCTTGAAAAACAATAAAAAAATGGCGGGAACAAGTTTTAATTATTTTTCATTACATATTATTACATATTTTTTATTATATATACAAGTTTTAATTATTTAATTTATTGCATCTCCTGAATGTCACATTTAATGCGGTATTAAAACCATCCAGTTTCATTCAGTACAGCCGAAGTGGTTTAATTACTAATAATACATTCAAAAAACGAAAACATTTGCCCCGACCTATAATTATTGTTTTTTTTTTCATGTTGAATGTCGCATATAGCAGGCTAGGCAGATGGAACATGAAGACCTAGTGGTAAAACACTTTGTTGAGTGGCGGAACTCAACGCTGAAATCTTATTGATAATATTAGTAAATACTACATAACTTTGAGACTTGTAGATCGATTGATATTAAATATTTACTTATGTGAGTCATAAAATACTTAATTATATATATTATTTTATGAGTAAATTATTTAAATTCTAAAATGAAAGCGGCACGACCATCGGCCATATCATGTTTTAATTTTCATAATAATATTTACAGTTATGAGACAGCAATGTTTCTGAAGAAGCGGTTGTGGTTTACAAACAATTACATAGTAATAACCATTTTAATATCACGAATGACGATGACGAAAGGTATCAGTTGATATTTTACTTTTCTAAAGAAAACACGAGGTCGTAGTGTAATTGAGCAATTTTGTGGTCTACATAACATCACATGTCTCTAAAATTATATTAAATCCAAACAGGTTCGTGTTAATAATATTTTAATAATATATGAGTTTAATATATGTTAAAGTTAAAGATGATGAAAAAAGTAGTGATAATATACGTCAATCCATCAATAAAGAATTAGGTAAAAAGTTTATATAAATTACTAATGTACAGTTGGTAAGCTTTTCTAAGTAAACTTTTATATTAACATACTGTTTTTTCTATGATTTATTATCATTTAAGATTTTAACCGACTGCGCGACGCAAAAAAGGGTAATGCTGGTTATCAGTCTATATATGTATATATTTTTTGTAGCATTGAAAGACCAAATAATTTGACCGATTTTGTTGACCATATGTTCGTATTAACCTTGTAGTCGTCACTAAAGACACAATAATAAAAATACAGCACAGCGACGACAGCCAGACGGCATGTTGTCGAAATAAAAAAATCGTCAAACTATGTGAGGTGTCGTTGAATAGGTATTCAAAAATGATTGTTAACAGTTTAAGATATATAATAATATGACATTTAATAGTGATAGCCAGAGTTAGTAGACTGTGAAAGAGGTTAATAAAAAAAATAATTAAAAAAAATGTAGCATTAATTTCCTCAAGTTTTTTAATTATAAAATTAATCACAATTAAATCATATCCATCTTATAGTCCTAATAACGAAACTAATAAATCCGAAGCGATAAAAAGGTGTAACATAAAAAAAAATATTATAAAAAACAAAAAACTCGACTGTTTCATAGTAAAAAATCTTATACTAAAAAATAAACAACTGTCACATCATATATACATAATAAATGTTTTTTCTCGGGGATGTTTTACGTTTCCAGCTTATCTAGGAATAACTAAGCACATCTAGAAATCATCTAAAATTATAGAATCAATAAAACTAATTTCAGAAATATCTTTCAATTAAATGAATGAATAAATAGGTCGTTTATAATATTGCAAATAACTAAATATATTTGTAAGATTGAATTTGCTTTACACTGTATTATTAGCAAATTAAACAAAGGAAATGCTTTGAAGCTTTCTATTTGAATCTCGATCAGAAATGTAGATTGAAATGACGTTACAGATGGAATCGATATTTCAATGGTATTTGTAAATATGTATATACGTGCGTCGGGCAGTGAGAGGCTCACGTCAAAATAACGAAAGGTACGTATACTTTACGTATATGCACGGATTTGGTATTGAAATGGACCGCTAATTAAATTTGTCTAGTAAAATTGTGTCTGTATTTGAATACATTTCTGAATAAACACTGTAAAGGGATGTAAAAATATTAATAGAATTTGATGTTATGACTGGGATTTTTAAATGTTTTACCTGACTGCCACATTTGATGCAAAACCATAATGATCCATCTAAACTATAAGGAATAGTTATAAAAAAATTGATTGAGCGTGATGAGCATTTTCTTTGAAACATAAATTGAAAATCTGGAACATCCAATGAAGACTAAATTAACATCTAATGAGGCCAGCCGTGGTGCAGGGACATAAACTGGTTGTAGGTTCGATCTCCACTCAAAGAAATGAAATATTTATTTAAATTTATAACATATAAATTTCTTCGCTCAGGTGTTGAGGTAATGCGCGGTGTTGAGTTCCGCTACTCAACACACAATGCCTCCAAAATTCGGCGGAAAATAGGGAACAGAGTGTCTTAACATTAACCTGCTTATCCTGCTGTGTGCGGGATCAAAGATGCTAATGAAGATCCATAACAGTCAAGCTAAAAGCTAAAAGAAGTAATGAAATGTCACTTTAGACTGTAAGAAATAATGAAATATAGCCTTAGAAAAAGTCAGTGCGGTAGACATTTTCCACTAACACAAAAAAAAATGAAGATTAGAAACATCTGATAAAAAACCATAACAGTCCAGCTAAACAATAAGAAATAATGAAATCTTAGAAAAAAAGTTGAACGTCATAGACATTTTCTATAAGTATTATACAATTAAAAATTAAAGCTCTGATAATAAACTATAATAGTTCAAAGTTATAATAGTTCAAAAAAGAAATAATAAAATGTCGTCTTAGTAAAAGTTGCTCAGTATGATATTTTAATTTATTGGGCTATCGTGGCACAGTGTTTGATTGTAATTGCTTTGGATGTGAATTCAGTCTTCACTCAGAGAAATAATTATATTTAAATTGTTTATATTTCCTAGCTCCCATAAGAGAAATTATTTCCTTGAACGCAACACGCAGTGAGAAGATTGTAATGGAATATCATTTAACACCAAGCAGTAGGCAAAGATAATCTTGACAGTTTCTCGTTCTCTATTCTTTGGTGGTAAACGGAAGTAGCATAGCATGGGTCATAAATGCCATGCCAACAAACATGCGGGCGGCCATTGTTCTGCAATATACTCTATAATGTGCTCGATGAACATTTAAATTCGTCAACATTTTATAAATATATGTATTATATATAAAATGTTGACGAATTCAAATGCTCACATTGCACAGCATATACATACATAGGTTTGTATAAAACTGTCTGTTTACAACTTTTACAGATTTTATATTCTCAATATCGACTGTATTTTTATTATAATTTTTTTTAGTTACCAAATAATTTCAGTGAAGCTGACATCGAGATGTTAAACTGATATATGCTATTAAGTTTTTAATAATAGTTCAGATATGTTTTTCAATTTATGAACGGTATTTGTACGGGAAAATGTTATATTCCAATTTCATAAAAAGCTATTATATCTTTTTCAGGCGGATTGTGGAATTAAAAATGGGAAGCTTCATGTTTCTGTTTTTAATTTTAACTTCAGCTTCAGTTTACAGTATAAATCGTCCTGTGTATAAAGTATCGTTAACACAAAGAGGATTTACACAGGTAAATAAACGTTGTACAAACTGAAATATATGAACTTTTTTTCTAATTCACCAATATTGAAAATTTGATACCAAGGATCTATATCAGTGTTTCCCAACGTGGGGCCCACGCTCTACTGAGGGCAATTTGATAGTTAACTCGATACAACTTTAACCCTGTCGCTTCGGCCCATTATATGGAATGCATAGGTCTAGCATCGGTACCAAATTTTACAAAAAAAACAAAATAATTGCCGTAAATAATTATTAGGTATAATTTCCTTTGACGAGATCATAATATCAAATGGGTGATTAGAGTCTTCAAGTAGATCACGGACCCATCGCAATATACATAGTGTTTCACATCATTCAGTTGGTGTTAATTTGAAATAAGTGTCCGTCAAAACTGTTGTTGTTCGTTGATTTAATATTCATATATATTATATAGATATAATTGATAAGTATTTGATTTCAATTTTATTTATTTTAATTTTAAAACCATATATTTAAATTTAAATTTTGAGGCCATCGTTGCGTAGGGCCACAAGAGAATGACTGTAACGCAATGGTTGTGGGTTCGATCTCTACTCGAAGGATTAAATTATTATTTATTATTAAAATATATAAAACTCAAATCAGTTTCACCATGTACCCCGCAGCGGGGTAGGCAGAGGTAACATAACGGTAAGACACTCCTTTCCCTACTTTCCGCCGAATTTCGGAGGTATGGGATGTTGAGTGACGGAACTCAACGATATAGATGTGGAAAGGCGTAGTGCTGCCGGTAACAGGGTTAACGGAGCCTTAGCTACATTGATGAGACGGCGAAACGTCAGCACCGCTGCGCGTTTGGCCGTACACAATGCAGAGTTGGTACCGACGCTGTTATACAGCAGCGAAAAGTGGGTATTACAGAAAAAGAATGAAAGAAAGATGAATGCTGTGGAGATGCGATCTCTTCGTAGGATATGCGGAGTCAGCTTAGCTGATGGAATCCGCAATGAAGAGATACGCAGAATGGCAGGTAATTTCGAGGATGTCACGGTGAAAATGAAGAAGAAATCAGTTTTTTTATTATACGTTTTGACATTTTACTTACTGTGTTTTGGTAACAATTTCAATTGACTCAAATATAAGGTATATTAGAGTCAAATTCCATTCCAGTCATGTGATAAAGATAATTGTTAAGAGAATTAGGACGTCTAAGTGACATCAAAAAGAGAGAGAATGTTATCGGAAGTCAAATTCGAAAAATTCTTAGGTAACGAAGTTTTGTTTCACTTTAACTGAGCATAGAGGAAGGCGTGAAATTCAATTCCAACCGGTACCGCTGTAGAGGACAACAGGACTAATAGTATTAATTTCAAATTTTAAAAATAAAGAGTCCGCCCTTCCCCGACTGACGGCCACTAGCCGAGGTTCAAGTCCTGTAGGGGACGCGTGCCGACGTCGACATCCTCTCAAGCAGCCACGTAGTGCCTGCACTTTCTCAAGGACAGAGAACTCTCTTCCCTACTCAACTGGTGTTGTTGTTAAGGCCAATATGGCTAACAATATTCACCTCAAGTTCCAAGCAAAAGGGTATGATATTCTTTTCCATAAGTACTGTCCAGTAAAAAAATTTTCAACGTTTTGTTTTCGTTTTAATACTCTTAATGGGAGTAATGTGATGATCGATCGGAATCCTTACAGGAACATTGTCAAAGAAAAGGAGATATTATTGGGGATGACTACGTCCATTTTTTTTATTTTACTACGTCAAATATTACTTTGAAGTCGCAGCATTTGTTAAAACTAAGATAATTTAAAAACTGTTGTGTCGTATCACATTTCCTATTTAAAAGTAGGCAAAAAGTAAAATTACAATTATTAATTATCAATTATTACAAAACATTTAGGTGTAATATAATATATACAATATTATATACGTTGCGAAATATTTGGGATCTAATAACGTAAGATCCTGTATTATATGATAAATATATATTTCAATAAAAAGTTAACTTAAGCATTTTTAGTATAAACGTAATATTTTTTTTTTAGTTTCTCCAATACGATGTGGAAACCCCTCCAATAAGAGAATTCACTTTCTGCATTTGGTTGCGTTTTTTTGATTTGTCTTATGAGCAAAGTATTTTTTCTTATGTTGGTAAGTTTTGATTTTTTATTTATTGTGGCGCAGCGGTACATTGTTTGACAATAAACGCGACGGTTGTGAAATATGGGTTCGACTCCCTCTCGGAGAAATGAAACATTTTCCGTTCCTACCAAATAAGACGAAGCGCGTCTCCCGCCACTCGACACGCATTGCCTAAAAAATATTTTTATTTGTTTTTATTTGTTACAAAAACATCTTTTAAAATATTTGCACTTATTTTATTAAATAAGTATTAGGACCTCGAATAAGTTCTCGCTGTTTTTTTAAATTAATTTAAAATATAATGCTTACAATGACATTACTCAAAGTATTATCCATCATTAGAGACCACTTTCTCCCATCTCTCTGGTAGCATTGAATCCCCCGTCGGAAAAACGACTCATCTTTCGAGGCAATCCAGGAATCAAGCCATTTTTCGGCTTCTTCAAAAGAATGGAAGCGCTGCTCGGTTAAACCGTGCGCCATCGACCGAAACAAGTGGTAATCGGAGGGGGCTATGTCCGGTGAATACGGCGGGTGGGGTAGAACTTCCCATTGAAGTGTTTCCAGGTAAGTTTTGACTGGTTTTGCCACATGTGGCCGAGCATTATCATGTAATAAAATCACTTTGTCGTGTCTCTGCTCGTATAGTGGCCGCTTTTCTTTCAGAGCGCGACTCAAACGCATCAACTGAAGTCGATAGCGAGCTCCCGTGATAGTTTCATTAGGTTTAAGCAGCTCATAATAAATTACGCCCTGCTGATCCCACCAAATGCAGAGAAGAAGCTTAGAACCATGGATATTTGGTTTTGGCGACGATGTTGATGCGTGACCCGGCATGCCCCACGATTTTTTTCGCTTTGGATTGTCGTAGTGAATCCACTTTTCATCCCCAGTGACGATACGGTGCAGAAAACCTTTTCTCTTTTGCCGTTGAAGCAACAATTCACACATGAGAAAACGTCGTTCTACGTCTCTCGGCTTCAACTCATACGGCACCCAATGCCCTTGCTTTTGGATCATTCCTAACGCTTTTAAACGTTTTGAAACTGTTGACGCATCTACTTGTAACGTTTTCCCGAGCTCTACTAACGTCTGACATGGATCTTCTTCAAGCAATGCCTCCAATTCTGTCTTCAAATTTTGTCGGTGCTCCAGAACGCTCTTTGTCTTCAAGGTCAAAATCATTACTTTTGAAGCGCCTAAACCAGTCTCTGCACGTTGTATTCGACAAAGCATTGTCTCAACGAGAATTCTGTGTGCTTCTGCTGCAGATTTTTTCTGAATAAAGCAGTGCAATAAAATTCCCCGCAAAAACACTTTATTTGGCACAAAAGTACACATTTTCACAAAGGGAAAATAAATATGTAGTTGACACTGTAGTAAACACTATTCTACTATAATTTGAGGTTACATATAGTACTACTTTGGTGATTCATTACTGTACGAAATTCCATGCAGAGAGCCGCCATCTTTCAAAAAGCGAGAACTTATTCAAGGCCCTAATAGTTATTCAAAAAGAATTAAATAAATATATATGTATAATAAAGAAAACCAAATGTCTTATATTTATTTAATTATTATTAAAAACTTTCTTAAAAAACAATTACACATTTTGAACGCACTAATAATTATCTTTATAATTCAACGTTAATGCAATAATTTAAGAAAAGGAAATATTGGCGCTTGTTTAAAATACGCACTCGAAGTTCGCAACAACTATCAGGTATAAGGCGGCGATTCGCGTTTAATTAGCATGACCTCTTTATTTGGACCAGTTCTGTACAACATTTCTTAACATTTGATTTTGGTCGGTTATGCAACTTAAAAATCCAAAGTAATGTAATTGCACTTTATAATCTGTCTCTCTCGGTTGTCAGTATCAATGACGAATTGACATTCGCTCCTACGGCACAATGTGGCACGGTTGAGGACTTGAAGGATGATTAAAAGGCCGTTGCCTGTCGATCCGACTCATATTGAGCGAAGTACCCTTACTAATGATACTCACGTCTACCATATATAATAAACAAGAAATAGAATAAACGAAGCGATAGAAAAAATATATAAATAGAATGTGTATCATTTATGTAAATCATGTTTTATATGTGAATAAGTAATTTATTACCTTAGTAATCGAGTAATAAAGATATTTACTATTTATAAGTACTTAAATTACCTGCTTTACAGTCTGTTTACGATAAACGCTAATACTGGAATGAACTAATTAGAGCGTGTATGTTTTTTCAGCGGATAGCAATAACCGCGTAATAAGGCTATGGCTCGACTCTGGTGGGCATTATATTAAAATATCATTGAACGGCAGACCCGCCTCATCTATTCCAGTCGATATCACCAAAAACACATGGCGACATATTTGCTTATCCTATCAGTCCGATTTTGGTACATGGACACTTTACTTGGATGGTGCATTGGTATCTTGCGAAGCGACACAGAGTGTATGTGTCACTCGGATTTGTTTTATATTGGATTTTTTTTATTGTAATCGTTTATATTTTATTCACAATTTAAAATATTTTGTTTATTTTCATATGTCGTAGGTAAATAAATAACATATTTAGTTGGCATTTTTAAAAATGTAAAAAGTAGTACCAGACCACCGAAAAGGTGAGGTTAAGATCGTGATTACCAGAGGCTAATCTTTACATTGAGAAACCAGTTAATTTTGCAAGATATTTTATTTGGTTGATACTCATGTATATGTTTTTGTATAAAATTATTGGAACTAACTAATTTGTACTTATATTCATTTTATATTACAGTTTTATAATTTACAGCTATTTGGCAACATTCTACCTGCTGGCGGTAGTGTTATTATCGGTTATGGTACAACTGAAAGCGGTAATATTAAAATTTATTATTTTATATATTATAAAAAGGATATAATATTTTATAATGTATTCTTTGTACGTTTAAAGGTATACGAAGCGGTTTGGAAGGTGAAGCATTCGGAGCAAACATGATATTAATTTCAACAATAGAACGTAATTATACAATGAGTAAAGATCCACAATATCAGCAAAAGCAGTTTAGTAAAAATAAAATATCAGGTCCAAACAATTTGAAGTACATGGTTCTCGAAAATTTATCAGATGACATACTGACCGATAGCATTGTACACTCGACTACTAGATTACCGCTTTATAATTCATCACGAAGTTTTATAAAAATTAAAACTCCACTAAGTGAAATAGAGCATGATGTAGGTGATATATATAGAAAAAGAACAAGAATGATCGATAACTCAAATGATGAAGAAATTATAGATTTTCCTATAGCTAATAAGGAAAAACTTTCCAATAGTGAAGAAATCATAAGTTTATCAAACATAGAAAACAAAAAAAGTAATATTCACTTCAGAGGAAAAAATAAAAACAAGGAAATGTTAATCAATATTGGTAATGAAGATGTTCCTACTCCATCTGAATTTGAAGTGCCTCCACCTTTAGTGTCATTTAAAGATTACATTCGTGCTAATATAAAGTTAACAAAGCCTATAAATCGATCACTAAAATATACAAAAGAAAATAAAAAGATAAAACCATATCTAGCCGAGTCTATGCTTCATTTGTATAAACATAAATTACAAGACGTAGAAATACCACCACTACCTAAAAATAATGATAAAATTTATGGTCAGTGGACCAGTTCTCAGTTTGCCAATAGTGTACTTAATTATCTTAAACGTTTTAATAATGAATATAAAAATCAGTTAGGGGTCCCACCAACAATACCGTTAATAAGAACATTAGATAATTTTCCATATGCGTCTGACTTCAAGGTAACTAAATTACAGCCACCTTTAGAATTCCAAAGAAAAAAAATGACTGATAGTTATATAGATATTAATAAGCGTGTTGGCAAATATCCACAAATAAATATTGAGATATTACAAGATGATTTAAGAACTCAAATTATGAAATCGCACGCGAAAACTCGTCCTAAAAATATAGAAATAAACAATAGAGGGCAAATAAAAAATATTAAAGAGCATAGAAATTATAGACATATAGATAATCAACTATCGGATAGAGAAGAACATAGCTCAAATATATTAAATTCTTCACCTTTCTTATCAAATATTAAAACAAGTTTGAAAAATAATCCACCGCAATTTGATCTTTATAAAGGTAATAGTTTAACAACAATGCTTCCTTTTATAAAAACTTCGGAATATTTAAATAGCGAAGAGGATAATAAAAATGATATGTACACCAGGACTTTATCAAATGATAATGAATGGCATAATGTGAATTTATTTAATAAAATTTACACGCCAAGACCTTTTAATTTGGAGTGGAAAAAAATTGACGCTGGTATCGAGAAAAATTTATCTGATGTAACTAAGAAAAAATCGTCTATTAAGTTAAAGTAT
Source organism: Heliconius hermathena (assembly GCA_013403705.1). Classification (NCBI taxonomy): domain Eukaryota; kingdom Metazoa; phylum Arthropoda; class Insecta; order Lepidoptera; family Nymphalidae; genus Heliconius; species Heliconius hermathena. Next base: position 429,810 of record JAAIXJ010000021.1, on the reverse strand, counting down.
ATACCAGAAAATCATAAAATTGTCAAAAATCTGGATGATTCAGAAATACTAGACGCCCGCAATCTCGCCATGGAAATATCAAATTTATCGAATTTAAACACTTTTTCAAACTATTCTATATTAAAGTATAATAAGGGATTTTTGCCTATAAAAAACAAATATAAAAATGGTGATAATAAATCAAATGCCATTAATATGAAAAATGGTAATGGTAAAAGAGATTTAAATAAAGATAATTTCAATAGAAACGTTAAACTGGGAAATGCTTTAAACGAAAGATTTATAATAGGGTTTAGTGAGGAACAAAACAAACAAAGTTTTGTTGGGGGCAATGAGAAGATTCCAGATGTTGGTAGATATAGATCTGACACAGATCGAGGTAGTGACAAAGTACCACCTTCGCTCGGGTCAAGTATTTGTAAGAATGTTGAACTCAGTAGCCGCCAGTTTTATGTTCAGCCTGATGGTAGCGTTGACGTAACACATATATGGTCACCGATAAAAGAAAAAAATGTGGGTGTTTATTTCGTATTACAAAATTATAAGAAGTGTTCATTAGAAGAATCAAGTTTTCAACGTCATCCTTTATTACTAATCGACTGGAATAAGACACCAGTTCGACTTTTTGGTGGGGCTAATCCAAAAAAAACAACAGATTTATGTGGTTTCTTTTGAAAAACACTGTTTGCTATGAATATTATTTAAATATTTGTAAGTTCATCTATTTAATTTATCAATTTAAGAAATGTGAAGTATAAAATAACACTAAACATATGTTTATACGGATACATCATCCACTTTTGAAATAACAACACTCAAAATGATCAAAAATTAACTTTTGAAACCATGTCATAAATTTTGTAAGACATGTGGAAACGTTTCCTCAATATTAGTAATTATGTTGATAAATATTTTGTTTTATTATTAAAAATAAATTTATTTTTTATTATAAATATTTTATTCTTGACCGCAATAACCGAAATAAGTTATCAATTTCATCATAAATACATATATATGTATGTATAAGACGAAAATAAAGGCTGGTTTAAAATTAAAAAAATACCAGTTTTTAACGATTAAGATTTTATTTTTGTACTCAATTACTTACAGGTATAAAATGATAAGATGATATTAAAAATGTATATGATTTTTTTCGTAAGTTTACACTTTACTTAGTATTAAACAGTATTATTTGATGTAATGAATCCATAAACTTTTAAGAAGTTTTCTTCTAATGACATGACTTCTCAATTTTAAATATAGATTTTGCATAAAATTATTAAATACAAATAAAATATAAATAAATATTGTCATTACACTACATAAGATACTAAGCTCTTAGAATTAATTTTCTTTTTATTAAAGAAATTTATGTAATTTATTAAATTTATGAATGCGGTGGAAGTGGGTAACAGAAGTCTTGATCGGAACGGAGTGTCTTAACACTGGGTACCCAGCTTCCCTCTGCCTACCCAAATGTGCGAGATACAGCGTGAATTCAATAATATTATTAAAGATAATTCTAGATTCTTTCCTTCTTAAAATACTCAAGAAACCAAAAATCATTTTCTGTCCTCGTTCGTGTTTTAAAATCCTTCCCGTTCAAGTAGGTCTTGTGTCATGCAATGCTAGACATTCCAAAAAGCAACACCAAATTGCCAAAAATCTTTTCTCTATATTACTTTGGAACATTACTTTAGAACAAACTTCCCAAATCGATTCAGGAAATCCAAAGAATTCTATCTTTTAAGTTCCCTTAAAAAAATATTTAACCCGCCTCCAGGATTCGGCGGAAAACGGGGAGTGGAGTGTCTTTACACTACGCTCCATCGCTTACACTACAAACAAGCATTAGTAGTATACACTTTCTCGTAAGTCTACACGTAAAAAATAACTAGTGCAATGCTAACATGCCGTCATATGATCATAATATTATATGGAATAATTTAATGAAATTAATTTTTGTCAGGTCAGTTTCATAATCAGATCAACGATTTCGCATCCCCCGGAAATATGTTTACTATTAAAAATAGAAAGCATAATTTTCACTCTCATATGACATTTATTAAGAAAAAAAATAACAGTCGCGTTATATAACTTATTATAATTTTAAAATACTTGCGCTATTAGAAATACGCATTGAAAATAGGTTATTAGATATACATAAATTCAAATTCAAATTCAAAATATTCTTTATTCAAATAAACTCGTATAAGCACTTTTGAATCGTCAAATGAACATGTAAACAAAAAAAACAAGCTACCACCGGTTCGGAAGGCAGTTCTGCTGAGAAGAGCCGGCAAGAAACTCAACAGTTGCTCTTTTCAAAGTCAATGGTATTATTACATTATCTGGCAGCTAACCTGCATCACATTCAATAGACATTAATTCCATACATGTTTATCATCTAAATATTCTTGAACAGTGTAATAAGCTTTACTTGTTAGTATTTTTTTTAAAGTTACTTTAAATTGTGGTAGTGGCAAACTTAGAATACATTGCGGAAGTTTATTATATACACGTATACTCAGACCCATAAAAGATTTTTTTACTTTTTGGAGGCGAAAACTTGGCGTAACAAGTTTATCTTTGTTTCTCGTTCCTATCGTATGTATATCACTATTTTTACTGTGACACTGTGCATTTTGCCGGACAAACAGAATATTGTAATATATAAATTGTGAAGCAACTGTAATAATACCTGCATCTTTAAAAACATCTCGCAGAGAATCTCGAGCTCTTAGGGTATAAATATATCTCACGGCTCTTTTTTGGAGAATAAATATTGAATTTATATCGGAAGCACTGCCCCATAGCAACATTCCATAACATAAAATACTATGAAAATAGCTATAGTAGACTAGTCGGGCAGTTTCAACGTCCGTCAGTTGTCTTACTTTTTNTCGAGGTTAAGCGCGGCGTTGAGTTCTGCCACTCAACACGCAATGCCTCCAGAATTCGGCAGAAAGTGGGGAACGGAGTGTCTTAACACTAGGTTCCCCCTGCCTACCCTGCTGTGTGCGGGATACAGCGTGAAGCTAAACATAAATATAGTAATTATATCTAATACAATATTAACGACTAAAACAATAGACAAAGAGAAATAATGTTTCGTGATAACTTTCTAAAATATACAAGAAATAAATAATTTCTTAACATTATTTATTAACACTTCATTCGTTTGAATTACTTTTTCCTTTGCAAGTATATTTCAAAGGAAGAAAATTGAATATAAGTTAATATAACACATTTAAAACGATGCGGACGAATACAGCTTGAAACCTTAAGAAACTATTCAGTATAGTTACTATTTCTATTTTTTAAAGGAAATAAATTACAATAAAATATGGCAGCTAAAGAAAACTAAAAGAGAACGAAGAATATTTTTCATACATTTTCCTTGTGAAGGCACCCACCAGTGAGTACATATGGTGGTCACGCTGTTTCAACAGTACTGTAGTTACATTTCATAAAAATAAATTTAATTATAACCACTTATGCTATTAAATTATCATTAAAATCTTACATCATATTTCAGATAAGTAGAAGATTAACTAAATTGTGTTAGTAAATATTCATATATAAATAAACTTATTGTTCGACCGAGATCCGCAGATTTTAAAGAATAATAAGTAATTGTAAAAAAAATGTTGAAAGTCTTGTAACGTGACGTCGTTTGAAGTCTTTTTGACGTTTCCATTTTAAATAAAAAAAAAATCGTAAGATAAAAGTCTACTATCAAAGTAGACACAGTCATGGCTGACAGTAGTCTTTTTAATTATGTAATTTTATTATAATTATTATTTAAAAAATTTATAAATAATTCATATTTTGTTTTTATATTTCTTCACACTATGAACTTAAGAATGCGGTTACTTTATTATGTAATTTAATTCAAAGGCAAATTTAAAAGAGATTTCGTACTTGTTATAGTAAATAAGGTGAAGACTTAGGTACATTTTTAATATTTATAATGTTCTTCGTGTGTATCGAGCTCTACATAGGAAATTAAAAGAAATTCGAGCCTTGTAATTGCTGCATCGACATGCACGACGGAAGAGAAAGTATTATAAATTTTGATTTTTTTTTTCATGTTCACTGACGAACAAAACGAACAGCTACATAATATGTTTGATCAAGAACGATACCAAATGTTACATAACTCGTTAAGTAACCCTCAAAATTATTTTGAAATACATATTTTTCTGGATTTTTTTTAAATGAACGCTATTATTTTATATATAACATTAACTAAATAATTAAGAAAATACAATTATTGATTGAATACTCCTTTTTGTTGTGGTTTTTTGATTAAGAAAAATAATATTTCGTGTTCACACACATATTTATATATATAAAAATAAATAATAAATAACGAAGCCAGATATTTATTGAATCCAAATTATATTGACAACCTGCATGGCCGGTGCCCCTTTTTGTTTTATGAGCAGTTAAAATATTTATGTATAAGTACATAAACTAACAACATTATTATTCATATTATAGTAAACTTTAAGTATAAAGGTCAACAACGACATCACATATTTATGAAAATATTGGAAAATTTTAAAATTAATAAAAACACTATAAAATCGTAAAATAATTAATGATATCTTTTATACATATTTGAAATTCTTTATTGTTGGGGTCAATGTCAATTGGGGTATTTTTTAAGCTTTTCTTCATGGTAAAATTGGTATAAAATTTTAAGGCTTACCTCTATATTCTTTCTATATATTTCTCTTGGGATACTATCATTACATTCTCACTCGGAGGCGATGTAACCACAACAAAAGTAAGCTGTTTCAAATACAAAAATCTGTTCAGTGCGAGTGGAACTCCAGCAAGGGTTCCGTACTAATTTCAGGATTGAACGTCAACGAAAAGTACAATCCATAAAAATAAATAAACTTATTTTGAATGAAACAAATTAAAATTATAAGTTTGTAATAGTTTTTATTAGTATTTAATATTAATATAAATATGCATTTTTGGAATTATTTCCTTTATTTATACGGCAAGTCCTCACTGTTTGTTAAATTTTAGATAAATAGACTTCATAGACGAAACATCCGACAACAATGTGATCTTATAAGGGGTTCGTTTTTTTTCTTTTGAGGTACAGAACTCTAAAAAGATTTTTTAAATCGGTTCACAAATGCCAACGAATAATGCAGAAAAAGCGATATACTTCTAGTAGGTATACTCGTAGGTATGATTGCATTAAAAAGCCTTTTAATGTTAGTTTGCTAACTTCAACATCGAGGGCTTATTGTAACCTTACAATTTTCTCTATTATATCATGCTTCCCTCAAGACTCCTCGTGGGGTACATAAAAGTAAAAAGAATAACAAATTGAAATGATTCTTTTATAATTAAAGTTTGCATAATATTGTTACACTTGTAATAGTAGTCTTAAGTGAATTTAATTAAATTGAAGATTAGTTGTGCCATAACTAAAAACAATACAATTATAATTACTTGGTATATAGCGGAACTCAACGCCACACTTTACTTTGTTACCAGAGCGAGGAAAATTTAAATAATAAATATTCTTTTCCCCCAAGTGGGAATCGAACCAAATTATATATTTCGACGGCGAGATATTTAATACGTTAGAATTCAAGAAATATACAAAAGAATAGTATAATATTTAAAATTACCTAATGCGGACTTTTCCAAAAATACATAATTTACCTTAAATTAAAAATAAAATCGAGGCCAGTCGTGGCGCAGCGGCACGAAGTGTGACTGTAAAACCGACTGGTTGTGGGTTCGATCCCCACTCGAGGAGATGAAATATTTACTTAAATTTATATTTCCATTTCTTCGCTCTGGTGTCGAGG
>JAAIXJ010000021.1:279742-422940 GCA_013403705.1 Heliconius hermathena | reverse complement strand
CGACTGGTTGTGGGTTCGATCCCCACTCGAGGAGATGAAATATTTACTTAAATTTATATTTCCATTTCTTCGCTCTGGTGTCGAGGTTAAGCGCGGCGTTGAGCTCTGCCACTCAACACGCAATGCCTCCAGATTTCGGCAGAAAGTGGGGAACAGAGTGTCTTAACACTAGGTTCCCTCTGCCTACCCTGGTGCGTGCGGGATACAGCGTGAAGCTAATTTAATTTAATTTTTATATATTAACCTTCGAGAACACTGTCCATGGCCGCGAACGTCTATAATAAACAAGTTTTTACCGAGACCGCCCTTCTTTCTAAAAATACATTTTTAGTGACACAACTGTGAAAGCCTAATAGGTGAAAAAAAGGTGGCACAAGAGTGTAAAGCAACCTTATAAATAGACTATAATATAAATGAAAACAGCGCTTTAGTGAACTTTAGTGGTTTATTATGTTAGACTATTAAACTAAACCAGCTTAAATTAATAGTCAAAAATATAATAGTTTAAACAATGTGTAATATTAATTTTTTAGGTTCAAGCTGTATCCCGCATATAGTAGGATAGGCAGAGAGAATTTAGTGTTAAGAAGAAACTCCGTTCCTCACTTTTCGATGAACTTTCGAGTTGGTTATTGCGTGTTGAGTGGCGAAACTGAACGCCGCGGTTTGCCTTGTGACTAAAGAGAAGCAATGAAAAAAAAAATAATAAATAATAATTCATACCCCCCGAACGGGAATCGAACTCACAACCGTCGCGTTTAGCCTCAAGTTTTAACCACTGCGCCACAACGGCCTCAATGTACCCACGTGTATAGCTTTAATATGTATTAATTATGTGAATCGAAAAGTAATCTGTTCATGAAAGTTCATATTCTCATCGTTTTCAATCAATATTTTCATAGATAACTTTTTTTTTCATTTTCATTTACAATTTATTCAGAGTGTAAATGTAGAAAATTTTGATTCTATTTACATGAATATAGTTAAGTTCAACATAAAAACAATTATATAAATAATTTGTTTTTAAAAATCACGCTTAGCCGGAAGTTCTAAGCCTATCTTTTTTACATAATTTAATATATATTTATTATATTTAACTTACTTTTGTACCATAACATGGTTAAAACGTGAGAACACCAAAAAGCATTTTATATAATATTTAAATAAAAACTAAAAATAAAAACCGTAGCGTTTGGCGCTCCGTTCTCTCTGACTACCCCGCAAGGGATAAAGCGTGAAGCTAAGTTAAGTTAAGTTAAGTTAAATAAAAACTGGCGGAATATTAAAAAAAAATTTTGCAATTTCTCAAATAATGTCGACGGGCTTAAAAAATATTGTGGATATACAGACTTGCAAGCATTATTTTTGGTCGTTAGAATCCCCTGATTGTATGACCACTACAACCAAACGGTATGTACACTAAACTAATTGAATTGAAATATGACGCTTCGTCCATATATACGTATGGAATAAAGATTTTTTTTACTACTACCTTCCTACCTGTTTATACTAACCCATTCTTTTTTTATTTCGTGTTAACGTGAATATAAGAAACAATGTGTAATGAACGAGAACAAGAAGAAGTGTGTTACACTTATTAAGAAAACGTATAAAAATTTGAACGTAGCCGGATTTGAACCCGCGCCTCTTTGGAAACCCTCCGAAGAGGCACGGGTTCAAATCCGGCTACGTTCAAATTTTTATACGTTTTCTTAATAAGTATTTTTCTTTCCTAAGTGTGGAGTAACACTTTAAAAAAGAGTGTTATGCTCACGTTATTGATACTGCAGAAAATAAATTAGCTCAAAGAAGGAAGCTTCCTGTAACGGAGAGAAACAAATACAAGTCACAAAGGGAGCATCCTGATTTAAAATAGATAGATTTGTGTATAGGCTGGTTAGAGATCGATGTAAATTTACATTCGAATCCAGGTATGTTTTTTATGACGTTGACATACCATCAGAAACATGGAGTCTTAAAGACACAAGCATGATTAGAGCACTGTTTTTTTTATTAATAAATAGTCCAATGTTACCCAATACAATCAAACAAACCAAACGTTTACTTGTCTCCTTTTTAAACAAGCTAAATCCGTATGAGACATTACGCCACGTCCATTAACGACGTCGATAGTGTCGGAAGTATTCCCCGTCTATTGAGTAACGTGAAGTTAATTTTTATATTTATTATGTGCGGAAGCTCGAGAGTAGATCAAGAAGTACTCGTATTATGTTTTTATAGAAACATCTATGTTGAATATATTGTATTTTAAATATTAGTTTAGGAGGCCATAGTGGTGCAGGGCACAAGGGTGTGACTGTAACGTGACAGTTGTGGGTCCGATCCCCACTCGGGGAATGTACTATTATTTACTAATATTTTTTTTCGCTCTGGCGCCAATGTCAAAGGCCGGCTTTGAATTACGCCATTCGACACACAATGTCACAAAAATTTCGGCGGAAAGTTGGGAACAGAGGGTCTTAACGCTAGGTTCCCTCTGCCTACAATGCTGTGTGCAGGATATAGGGTGAAGCTGATTTATTTTTTATTTTTATTTAGTTGTATGATGTAATTAAAGTCATACATAAAAACAATGTAAGAATTACTAATGTAATCTAAAAATAATACTTCTACTAACCATATGTTATTCTCAACGCACCATTAAAAACTTACAAACATATTTTATGCTGCTTCGTAAATAGTGCCTGTGGCAAAGGTTGATTTTCTTAAAGCTCACAAGAAGATATTCCCTGAAACGCTTTTGATCCTCTTTTCTAAAAATGACTATGTTAGGTACGGTTATACGAGATAGAGGTTTCGTAACGTACTTATCTGTCTTAGCGGCGCTTCATTGCTTAAAAATATATAATATTATAGTTTTGTTTGTATTTTTCAACACGGTATTAAGATTCCGGTGTCAGCAAAAATATAGTATTTATTAGGAAATTTAAGTTAGAAAACGAATTTATCTTTTCGCGACTCCTGTAGCTTTATTTCATAACTATTTTTTAAATTGTTGTTTAAAATATTTAAATTTATTTCTAGTATAAGGAATCATTTTACACTAAGGAAGCACCTAACTAACACCTACATATGTCTTACACACCAGATTCATTTACACCAGCTTCACGCTCTATCCCGCACACAGCTGGGTAGGCAGAGGGAACCTAGTGTTAAGACACTCCGTTCCCCACTTTCTACCGAATTCTGGAGGCGTTTAAGTTTTGCGTGTTAAGTGGCAGAGCTCAACGCCGCGCTTTGCCTCGACACCAGAGCGAACAAATGGAAATATAAATTTAGGTAAATATTTCATCTCCTCGAGTGGGGATCGAACCCACAATGTTAGCGATTATAAGGAAAATTATTTTTTCTAACACTACTTATTATTTTATTAATATTTATCTACTATTTAGAAAATTTTGGAAAAAAAAATAAAGAAAAGATGCAAATGAAAATACAATTTACGTAATATAATATATTATAAGTACGTAATATATATATTAGCCGGCTTTTGTTTTGTTATGAGATGCGACACATTCTGTCCTAGCAGGAAATGATATCAACACAACACAACGCAATAATTATCTACATTTCACAATACACCAGTTTATAGAAAATAATTTTATTTTACTTATATTTTAGTAAGAGGCGTACAAATGAAGTAAACGTCCATAATCGTACGAAAAGAGAAAAAGATAAGTTATATTATTATTTTCCTATCTAGAAGCGAAATCTTTCACTTCTATGTTTGTTTTATATAGTTTATAAAAAATATATAAAATGTCAATAATTAACAGAAATAAAAAAAATATCTAATTTTAGTGACAACGTTCGTATGTTTAGTGACAATATAAAATTATGATAGCTGAATTAATTAGATTAGGTTCTTGAGATTAAGCGTCACGTTTAGCTCCATTAATATGCTAATAGAATATCATAAAGTATGTCAAAACCCGGTTGAATATTAAACAGTATGGTACTTTTATTAAAAAAAGACAATAAGCAAATTCACTAAAGATTTTTTTATTAGAATCAAGAATAACGGCGTTGAGATACGCAACTCAACATTCAATGCCTCCAGAATTGGCCGATAAGTGGGGAACGGAAGTAATTCATTGGGATCGAAGTGTCTTAACACTAGCTTCCCAGGCTCCCTCTGCCTACCATTCTATGTGCAGATACAGCGTGAAGCCAAAAAAACAATAACTAAAAACAAGAAAGCATACTAAAAATTATATAAATTAATTAATATCTAAAAATAAATAATAGAGTTCAACAAAATGAAACACACAACTAAATGTAGAAGCTGAAGTAAACCATAATTAGGTACATAAAAAAAAGCAATCATATATTAAGACATTCAATAAAGAGATATCGCGAGACATTCTCGGAGAATATAGACACTTTAACCTTATAAACCGTCTTTGATCTCTAAATGCAGCTTGCGAGCGTGTCGCGTGATTTAATAATTCATATAAAATATATATACGTAAAACTATACTGCTAGAAACGCGAACGTGAACACTTACCCGGAAATGGAATGCGTAACCTAAGGTAATTTCTCTTACCGATTCGCAGTCACATTTCATTCTTCGATTGTTTAACAGCGTTTTTTTTTTTTTGCATTCATATTGCTATTACGTACTTTAGTTTGCATGTAAATGGAACTTTTAATAAGATTAATGTTATGTCGAAATGATACGATTTGGTTTAATTTACAGTAATTTTTCTTATAATCAGCTTCACGCTGTATCCCGCACACAGCAGGGTAGGCAGAGGGAACCTAGTGTTAAGACACTCCGTTCCCCACTTTCTGCCAAATTCTGGAGGCATTGCGTGTTGAGTGGCAGAACTCAACGCCGCGGAATTTTTCTTATACATTATAAATATTGTCGTATGTGCTTTTATTAAATCTGACTGGAAAGAAAAATAATAAAAACTATATAATACTAATATTATAAATGGAATAATGGGTAAAATTGTTTTGTTGATTCTTTTTGTGTTTGATACTATAAAAGCCAGTACTGGGGGTATTGTTACATAACGCTATAACCAATAGGAGAGAAGTAGCGAACAAGATGTTGCAAAAACGGTGGAGCTTAAGAGCGTTCGATGCTTTTCATGTTGGAAGTCAATATAGGTCAGCTGCAATATACACTAGTACACGAACAAACATCAGCTTATTACATAAACTAGAGAACCAATTAACTCGTAGATACTACGCGTTGCCATAGCAACGTGTACAGTTCGCGTGATTAAAACTGAACCGTGAGTGATCAATAAAAGTAAAAAAAATGAACTAACAGAAATATATAACAATTCTTCCGCACCGGAAATGTTCCCTCTCGTCTGATGTCTTATTTTTGTTTTTAACGAATCGTTTCCTTACATCATCAAGAACAAGATTTTGACCACAACACTTTCTTACCTTATCGCGTTGTCACGTATATTTTTAATAATTTTTGTACTGTGACAGATTCTTATTTTTCTCTATATACGTAATTATGACTGTGCCAAATTTCGTACTTCTCGGTCCGCACAATTTTTGTAAAAAAGGGTAGAAAGTTTTTGCTTCTTATCTTAATTTATAGATATCGTATAGATCCAGCAAGTGAAACCGGCGGGCTGATTGCCAGTTAATAATATGACATAACACGTGAAAACTCACAGTGGATACCACTAACACGGAACCAACGTAAACAGCCGCTATCAAAAATCATGTTTGCCGAGATGACATCACAAAATATTTAGTGATGTTGAATCAACGTTATCGACATTATACATTATTAAATCGCTATTCGACCTCAATGTGTGTTCAAACGGCGCGTGACTATCGCCCCCATACGTGCTTACAGACCTGTCACCGTACACAGTGTTACGTTGGAATTTGTCGAGAGAAAAACAAGTAGGTATTAACGGCGAGCGTGTCCCAGCTCGATGTTTACAGGGAAAATATTACGAGTTCTTCTGAATGGATCCCTTGATTTGATGATGAAATTGGTTTAGCAATTAAGATATGTGATTGGTTTAAGTGAACTGGTTGGTTACTTTGTTCTTTGTAGAGTAGTGGCGCAGGGGCGCAATCGTGTGACTGTAATCGCGACAGGTTGTGAGTTCGATAACCACTCGACGTAATGAAATATTTAATATTTTCATTTCTTCCCTTTGATATCAAGGGAAAGCGCTGTGTTTTTTGCCACTCAACACGCAATGCCTCCAGAATTCTGTGGAAAATGGAGAGCGGAGTGTTTTAACACTACTCTCATACAGCATGAAGTTGAAAAAACAAATTAATTTATATAATTGTATTTCAAAATTAGATTTATCATTACTTATCCAATTAATAGACGACACTTGTACATATCAGCAAAGCTTCTAGAAATTTATAAAGCTTCAAATAGGAACGGTCTAGGTTACAATAGACGTATTGGGTACATACAGAAATCGAACGGTTCACTAGGCAAATAAATCTGTACAAAGAGAAATTTTACGCGAGTCCATTAAACAAATTAATTAAATAAAACCATCAGCGCGAGCACTATGGAATACGTTATTTTGTGATTTTTACGTCAATTTTTTCACAAAATATTGATAAGGCAAAGATAGAAGCTTTTTTAAACTTTTGATTTGTTGATTTGTTTGAGTAATGTCTCTTGTTGTGTTCAAAAAAAACAAGAAGTGTTTCTTGAAAAAACAAGGAGATGTAATAAAAATATGAGATGCAATTTATTTATAATTATTTGTATTGCTATAAATAATGCCTTTTGAAATCTTTAAACCAACACATAGTAAATGATATTCGCATAAATTAATACAATATCGAAGGTACTATAAGTTATTATACGTAGTAAGCTTCTAAAGTTGCAGTTATTACAAAATAAACTTTTGGCTGATATTTAATAATTTTTGAATATATTTTTTTAACCTGTTCAGATTATCTTAATACGTAATATTAACAGGGTGAATAAATATTCAAATTGAAGTCAGTCAAAGCGCCAAGGCCAGACAAGAGTGCGTTGACTGTAAATGCGACAGACAGGCTGTGGGTTCGATTTCCACTCGAGGAAATTAAATATTCAATATTTTCAAATCCTTCGCTCTAGTAACGAGGGAAAGCGCGGTGTTGAGTTCCACCAATCAACACGCAATGCCTCCATAATTCGGCGGAAAGTGGACAGCAGAAGTGTCTTAAAACTAGGTTCCCAAGTTCCCTCTGCCTCCCTTGTGTGCGAGATACAGCATGAAGTTAAACAAATAAACATCCAAAACTTTAATACAAAAATATATATAACACACAATAACAATGTTTGATGCAACATTTAAATTTTCATGCAAAAAAACATCTATGAATAATTCACGAGCGAAATTTAATGGACACTAACAACAATTGTACGTTAGTTACGTGGCATTTTAATTATGCGATAATGGTTCGCGACGAAAGATACATATTAGCCAGCTGAATTGAGTTTCATTTCAAGTACAGGTATTCAGATTATATTTAATACTCTTATAATACAAAATAAATATATATATTTTTTGATTAAATTATGAAATTTTCAAATTTCAAAATGAGTTTTTAGCAAAACATTTTTTTTAATAAAAAAGATTTACATAATATAAACATTTTTTTTTAATAAAACAAACTTTTCGATAATATTATCGCCGTGGACAAAAAAAATATTAAAATTTTATTTTTTTTCCAATCCGCAGATCAAAACAAACAAACAACATTTTGTAGATCTACTCCTATGTAAATTTTCTTTATTTGCGACAGAATAAAATTTAAAAAGTCTAAAATTATTTTATACCTAAAATTTATTTTAGATGACATTTAAGCATCATAAATTTTATTCAAATTTAATTACTAACTATGTAAACCAATTAACTGTGATATTTTGTGAGCTGCAATTTTACTTTGAATTAATAATAACTTTAAAATATAAATGAAATATTAAAATACTTTATTTATGAATATTTTGTTTATGAATATTTTATTTAAAAAATTGTTATTTTATTTTTTAAGTTTGAACAAAATATCTGTCGTTTGTGACGTGACTAGTGCGACCAAAACACTTTGTAGGCGAATGTGAACGCGAACCTCATACGTAATATCACTTTTCTTTTCTTTATCTTCAAAATCACTTTCTATACATGTTAGTCGCTCTAAATATGATATTTTACTATGATAATCATTAACCTTAGAGGCCAGTCGTGGCGCAGCGGCACGAAGTGTGACTGTAAAACCGACTGGTGGTGGGTTCGATCCCCACTCGAGGAGATGAAATATTTACTTAAATTTATATTTTCATTTCTTCGCTCTGGTGTCGAGGCTAAGCGCGGCGTTGGGTTCTGCCACTCAACACGCAATGCCTCCAGAATTCGGCAGAATGTGGGGAACGGAGTGTCTTAATATTAGGTTCAATCTGCCTACCCTGCTGTGTGCGGGATACAGCGTGAAGCTGATTTATTTTTATTTTTAATCATTAACAGTTTAAAAAAAATGTATGTAACAGTATCTATTTAATCATAATGGAGATATTTTCAGATCAAAATAAACAAATATGTCTATTCATTATTCTGACTCTTTATGCTGAAACGAACAAAATTAGGAAAAGTAACTATCCATTAGAGTTAATTTAAAGTTTTAAAATGAAATACAAAATGTAAACATTGTTACGCGACACATTAAAAACTATAAGGCGAGAACGACAACTTGGCTTTCGAACAGTATTATTGTATGTTGTTGTAAAAGTATCTTACTGTTCTAATTGTTGTGCAGAAATATTTTAATTTATAATATATATTTTTTGGTCGGTTATAGGTCAATAGATATACTTTTTTATTCAATAACTATAAATTATATATTTTTAGTTTTCGATGTTTTTTTTTTTTCAATAATGAATTAAATTATTTATATTTTATGCGTCTAAATATAATAACAAAATGTAATATATCAATACATAATAATATAAATAAATAATTATTTCAAATATATTATTACTCAACAGTTATGTTATTTTACAGGAAATGGAAATAGCACTACTTTGTGCAATACTAACAGTCACCGGCGCTGTGGCGGATGACTGGCAACCAATTATAGCAGATTCACCACAGCTCTATACCACATATTCTAAGGCATCGGAGAGATCATTAGATGGAAGGTAACAGACAATTTCTTTATCATAATAAAATATAAAATGTGTCTCAAATACATAAAATTCAAGCTTTCTCTGGAACAAAGTGATTTTATAGAAGATTTTCTCTGTGGAGTAGCCGCTATTAGGGAGGAATAAATAAATATTATATCCTGTTTTATCTTTCTCTACCAGGTCTTAAGCTTAAAAATTTATTGACCAGGATACTTTTCATGATCCTTCACCTCTTCAAATATATTAAAGCATATGCTGCTAAAAAGAATTTGTCAAGGCACTTTCGTCAAAATTCTTTGCCAAACCGTTACCACCTAAATATATTATCTCAATTTTTCTTGGAAGATTTTGCATTACCTTGTAGAATCCACAAATCCGAATGGAAAAAAAATAACAAATGTAAATAGCCAAGATTCTGAATGTCCCGCACTCGCTACCAAATAACGTGAGGATTATGTTCTGGTTTGCGTGCTAAAACTTCGTAATCGACCCGTATAACTCTAATGGAGAGTTATTATGAACTCGTGCAAACCATATCCTAGGTAGCTGATAGTGTTAAATTATACAAGTCTCGCGGTCTGGTTGGTTCGATGATTATTATTAGATAGCCTTAGACCGCTTTTTGAGCCCTTCTTACACTCCCAAACACTCAATTTAATCTCCAGTAGCAATTCTTTTACTTATTTGAATAACTTCTATTTTGTATATGTTTAATTTTGTGTATTAGTATTATTTTCTTTCTGTGTAATGACGACCATCATCGCCACCACAATATCACCTAAACCTAAAATAAACGACTCGTAAAAATCTTCTCGGAACCGTTTCTTTTGGGTCCAATGAAACTAGTTGCTAGCAAGTCAAAGTTATCCCTATAAGATCATTCATCATTTTAGAAATTTGGTCGTAGCAAAAGTCGACAGGACTATAATAACGATGCCTCGAAAATACTTCTTAGTCTTTTTTAAATGTATGTGACATATAACTTAGTAGTTATCAGACATTTTAGTATTATTCATATTTCATGTTTGTAATAATATTTTTAATTTTTAGCCCCCAGCTAAAAATTATCAACCGTAGACCAGTTCTCCAATCTAAGCCTCCTTTCGGCCCTAACAAATTGTTCAGCTCCGAGCCAGAGGCTGGTTCAGATGCGTGCAGCGTATACAAAGTTTCTATGAACCAAGAACTTTTCTACCAATACGTCGAATATGAAAAAGCTTTGCCAGATCTTAAAGAGTTCACACTTTGTATGTGGTCAAAGTTCCACAACCACTCCGACGATCATCCACTGTTCTCATATGCTGGTAAGTCCGAAATATATATATTTTTCTGTAGCACTTTTTAATCTATATCGTTATTGGTGTTCTGCTTAAAATTGCTTTTTATAATTAATCTTATTTTATGCATCGTATCAAGGTAAACCACCTAATTATGGAGAATAAATTCAAGGTTCGTTTCTAGTAAAGTGTTTGCTGAAAGTTTTTTTAAAATTTTTGTACGTATAGTTGTGTGTTTTTTGCTTCAATCGATGAAGTATCAATTGCTGTTAAAGTTGGTTTGTAATGATTATGTAAATAGTCTGATTAAGAAAATTAATATATGAGTAACTTCAAAGCTGTAGTTTTTTATTGTGTCTCGAAAGCTAAATCTAAGATCGATACAGCTATAGTTAAATGTGTAAGTGATAGTACATATCTTTTCATTGCAATAATAATATTTAGTTATTAAAACTAAATATATAATATAGATTTATAGATTTTAAAATAACTTTGAATGATTGGACGCCAAAAGTTACATATATATGTATATGGATAAAAAATAATATATATTACTATATAAAAGGTTTCAAAAGCTGATATATATTAAGCGTATGTGAATTGTGGTACAGTAACTTAATGGATCCTTATATGTTTAAAGACCTTCACAACTACCGGTTAATGAGTTGAAATTATCCATGTGATAAATTTACCCTACTTCGACACACCTTACGAAATAGTGTAGCAGCCGAGATGCATTGCGTAAGTCCACTAAGCCGTGGTCGTATATAACAATTTGTACCCAATTGATATGAGATTAGCTTATTATATAGAAAATAGATTTCATTATATCTTTAATATTGGTGGTTATCCTGTACGAAAATGTTACTGGTCCGAAATATATTATGGTTGATATTTAAGTAAATAATAAAAAATAGTAGTAGTAGGCAACTTTCAAGACTTTGAGATGATAAAAGAAAATATATTGATTATTTTATATTTTCCAATCTCAATGATATAACTCCGTATTATAAAATGTATTCTATAATCCTATTAGAACATCAATACCTTTGTTACAAACGTAGCTTTGTAATTTTTATGCAGGAATTCTATAGGAATTATCTTTCCCGTTTCCAAGTAGCAGAAAATTTTTTTTTAGTAGTCGATTTTAAATTAATAACTTGATATTATTTATAAATAGATATTGTTCGTATGTAAAGGTGTCAGTCACATTTAAAAGTTTCACGTTTTTAGGCTTCCGTACCTCATAAGGTAAAATCCCCAGAATCCCTTATAAGATTATTTTGTTGTGCGCCAGTCCTTCTGTCAAGACGAATTATCTTTCAAGGTTATCTGTCTGTCTGTCAAGACATTTATCTTATGATCGCGGGGAGGTTTCAATATAAAATGAAAATAAAATATTCAAATCCCGCTTGAAGCCCGCAAGAAAAAATCAAGCTTCCAAGTCAGCGGCGTCAAAAGATGCGAACATTTATGCTTCGCTTTCGCTGCGTTTTGTATGAAATTCATCAAGTAATCAAAACTTAGGATAGAGTACCTCCCGTAGAGTTAAGCATTCATTTAGCATAATGTGATAACTTGCAATACAAACAAAAGAAAAGATCCGAAAAGTGAAAACTTATAGGACCTTCATAGAAAAAAATCATTAGAAACTTATATTTATAGTTCAATTTTCGATAGTATTTAAATCACTTTTGCTTAATTTAAATAAAACGCAAAAGCATATTTCTGTTAACTTTATAAATTTATTTAATTCGAGGTATACAGGTATATATCAGCTTCACGCTGTATCCCGCACACAGCAGCTTAAGCAGAGGTAGCCTAGTGTTAAGACACTCCGTTCCCCACTTTCTGCCGAATTCTGGAGGCATTGCGTGTTGAGTGGGAGAACTCAACGACGCGCTTTGCCTCGACACTAGTGCGAAGAAATTGAAATATACATTTAAATAAATATTTCATCTCTTAGAGTGGCGATCGAACCCACAACCAGTCGGTTTTACAGCCACACTTTGTGCTACTGCGCCACGACTGGCCTCAGGTACATGCGTATAATTTACATTGTACCCGGAACAACGCAAGTATAGTAGACCAGTTCTTTTGTAATAATGTAGTAATATCGGCACGATAAAGCCACACTTGAATAATAATTTTATGCAGGGATTATGTAATTGTAAAATGTACCTAACATTTACTGTTGACTCGAATTGAAATTTGTAGTTTAAATTATATAAATGATATTATAATTATAACTGTTAATGTTTTGTGTAAAATTTTAACCAACTTATATTTTACTTAAATCGTTTGTCTTCGTATATTAAAATAAACAACGTTATTTATAGTAAGACTAGTGGGCACGCGCAGCTTCGCCCGCGTATTTGCACCCTTAGGGGTGACTTCTAAAAAAACCAAGAAACACGTGTTCAATAAAATATTTTTAACAGTATGAATTTAATTTTTTATAAAAATCGGTGGCGATTTAAAGATTTTTCCGTATAAACTTTTAACCCCTTATTTGAACCCTTAGGAGAAGAATTCTAAAAAACCATGAAACACGTGTTCAATGAACTGATTTTAAGAGTCCGAATTTCAAATTTTATAAAAATCGGTGCCGATTTAATTTTTTTCCATACAAACTTTCAACCCCAGTTTCATCCCTTTAGGGTTAAAATTTTTCAAATTCCCTTCTTAGTGGATGTCCAGAATATGAAAATAAACATCTGCCCAAGTTTCACGTTTCTACCATCAGCGGTTACGGCTCTGCGTGCGTCTTACCTCAGTCAGTCAGCACAAGTCCTTTTATATATAGATATTTGCTTTTCACGATTATTATATAGTTTCATTTAAATCGTTATTTATCATATGATATGATAATAAGGTATAATACATATAATGTATATATAGAAAATTGTATTATTGTCGGTAAAGAGTTGTCTGCATTAATTGGCTGAAAAAATATAGGCTTAGAGTTGCGTCATCGCGATATTCAAAATACTATGCAGAATCAAGAATGAAAAGAGAATGTATTCGCCTCAGTAGATAGTGAGAAAAAGTAAAAACAAGTTGTGATGGTTTATTCACTGTGAGAGAATTTTAAAAACGGAGAGAAAGTAGAAACATTTTTTTATTTTCTTTTTGTTGAGGGAGATTTGTCTTTTGAAAACACATTGGTATTGGAAGGTCACCTAAAAGTATAAAATGTAGTACAAATCATATTTTTAATTAGTCCATTATCAATCTTATTTAACATTCTTTTATAAACACATTTTCACACACAAATATTTAAAAAATATAAAAATGTATATTTACCTATAATATAATATATATAGTTATTTGTTATTAGTGTGTAAATTTATCGAATTGAATAATATTGCAGTTGGTGATAATCCGAAGGAGATTTCGGCTTGGATATCAAACACTAAAGAGGCAAGCTACTTCAGCATGGCGATCCACGGACAGACCTACTTCAGGCTCAACTATCCCCTTAAACTTAACACGTGAGTATTGGTTTACAGGCGGACAATATTGATTTAATATTAGTAACGAATTAATTAATTCTAATTTTATCATATTTTTTTTACTAAAACGTATATTTTATACAACAAATATTATAAGGCTTTGTTTGGTTAAACGCGCTAATCTCATAAACAGATTTTTATAAAACTGCTGGTCGAATTGTCGAAAGGTTTTAAAAGGCTTTATTACAACACATAACTATATCTAAGTATTACAATTTATAGTTATATAATCATAAATAAATAAATAACTGCATAGTTCTATCATAAATTCTTCAATATCATGCGGACGAACCCGCGAATGGGCCGGCACTTATTACTAAATACAATCAACTAATTCGGCTTAAAAAAATTATTAAAAATATGAAAAAAAAAATGCGAATATCAACGATACTGTCATTATTTTAAAAACGTTGTACAACGAAAATTGCTTTTGAAAGCTCTTATTTAAATTTTATAATTAATGTTATTCGAGAACATTGTTCATACTAGTATGGGTACTAATGAAACAAACACAGTATCATCCCAGGAATATCAGAATATTACATTGCTCGTTAAATTGTATACACTAGGTGGATTGCGTTTGGGTTGCGATTTCCGTCATGAAATCCTTTATGTTAATGGCACAGATATTAATTAAAAAGCTGGTTTGGGCATGTCGAACGAATGAGTGGTGAAAGAATGGCAAAAAAGATTTATGATGGAAAAGTGAACAGTAAGAGAGGTAGGGGGAGACCTCGGTTGACCTTCGAAAACACAGTATCAAAGATACTGGAGGAAGGTCACGTAAAAAGCATGGGGACCCCCTGGAGGGCATGTATGAAGAGGTTGATGACAGTGGACGAGGCAAGGGATAAAGCGTGAAGCTAGTTATAGTTATAGTTTATCACAGATATTAATCACACACAAATAGTGATGTACACAGTCATGTTTTTCAGTCTATTTAGGTATGTAATAAGACTAATATTACAAATGTGAAAATATGTGGGGATGGATGTTCGTTTCGCTTTCACGAAAAAACTACTGAACAGATTCACATAAAACTTTACAGTAATACTGGATTCTTTTATATCATAAGCGAGCGAATTAAATAATAATGTACATATACGTTGAACCATTTTTTTTTAAATATTTATAATAAGCGTGGTTGTGGGTTGGATTCCCACTCGGGAGAAATAATTATTATCATCGTCGTCGCTATGGTGACAAGTCAAAGAAGCGTGGCTGTGAATTCTAGTCGGCACGCAATGTGTCGAAAGGTGGGGTAAACGTAGTATCTTAACACTAGGTTTTCCCCGCTTAAGTGTAGAACGTATGTATAACTTTGTATATGTAAAGCTAAAAATAATAATAATAAGTGATAAATTGCTTTACGTAAACCTATATAACAATTTTAAAATTACAAAAAACACACGAGTATAATTATACACACTATTTTAGTATCTTGTTTAACAAATGAATTATTTAGCTGTTTAACTTCCATCCAACAGTATATCACACGATAAAAATTTTTATAATAAAAAAACGAATCCTCTTTGACTTCACGAATTTGTATAAAATATTTTTTAATAAAACGAATATCGCGTTAAAAGTAGTAGGATTGTTAACGGCGTCCCTTTGTTAACTCGCAAAGCCTTTGAGCGGGAGTCAGTTTTAAAATTATTATCCACCTAAGCGATTAAAGGAAACGCTGCCAACAAAGCACTGCCTGATAAACTTTATGAACTCTCATTTCCTAATAAGAAAAGTATGTTTAAATAAAACAAGCGCTATGTCGAGCTCGTCTCACATAGATATGACATACGAGCGCTGCCGTACAAAGGTAAAAGTTAATTTTATTATCTATTTTTTTAATGTATTTTCTTCTTCCACATACTTAGTGGTTGTTATAAAAATAAAAAAAAACGTATAAATTATTAATGTCGAGGCCAGTCGTGGGGCAGGGGCGCAAGTGTGAAGTGTGACTGTTCGATCTGCCTTCGAGAAATATCAAATATTTTCATTTTCTTCGCTCTCGTGTCAAGGAAAAGTGCGGCGTTGTGCCCCACTCTCTCAATACGCAATACCTCCAGAGTTCAGAGGAAAATGGGGAACGGAGTGCCTTAACACTAGGTTCCCTCTGCCTACACTGCTGCACATACACCCACTCATGTTATTACATGACAATTAATAAGATTAACCTTACCATATTTATTCAATACGATACGACTTCAGTTATAAAATAAATAATTTAATAAGTAGTTATACCATCGTGCAGTTAGTGAGCCAGACAATCTCTTTAAGCGTAGTGTTAATGTCATCACTAAACATCGGATTATATGCATTTGCATGTTTCATACGCAAATGCATATAATTGTGTTTAGTATCGTTATTGCATATTTTGGGACTTTTTTATTGACAGTGCTTATTTCAGTAGTTACGTATACGTGTATACGTGTTAGGCTTTATACAACACGCCTAAATTAAATGCAGTTTGTATAAGAATCTCTAGAAAGAAGAATAGAAAAAATTGATGCATTATTCTGTCCGGTAACGTCAGTTGATGTTGATAGGTCAATTTCAACCTTTAATTATTTCATTTCCTCGAGTTGGGATCGAACCTACAACCAGTCGCGTTTGCAATCAAATCTGTGTCCCTGCTCTACGACTGGCCTCAAATTATAATAAATAAGTATAATTCTTATAATTTATCGTTTATTATATGTTAATATGTAATTTTAATTGTAACGTTAATATGTTTAAATATACTGTAAAAATAAACATTAATAACACATTTCCTTTTGATTGTGCATATTTGCATGCATATTTCGGCCTTTTTAGTGCATATTTACATGCATATTTTGGCATTTTCATAATGCATATTACCCAATGTCTAGTCATCACTGTAGTACAGGGACTATTTTAAGAAATGGAGACGATAGAGTACTACAGAAATATACAACAGTATCTGTTCAATATTATTTCAGTACCACAGCCATATTTCATCAATGCAATATGATATATTTAATGTACTTAGGTACCTACTTTAAATATTGTTATTTTTTTTTACTTTTGAACTGGGCTTAATTGTAAACTCTTCAATTTTTGATTGATTTATGTTTACATTGAGACACACAAAAGAACGGTTGAAATTGTGTAAATACATTTTAAATGAAACTCTTTTAAAAGAATTTATTATAAAAAACTTATTATTTTGTGTTTTGTGTAACACGTTTAGATTGAATGCCAAATCATGGTATTTGTGTCGTCACTTTAATTCTTGTTTATTTTTTTATTTTTTTATCAGCTTCACGCTGTATCCCGCACACAGCAGGGTAGGCACTGGGAACCTAGTGTTAAGACACTCTGTTCCCCACTTTCTGCTGAACTCTTGAAGCATTGCGTGCTGAGTGGCAGAACTCAACGCCGCGCGTAACCTCGACACCACAGCGAAGAAATGGAAATGTAAATTTAAGTAAATATTTCATCTCCTCGAGTGGGGATCGAACCCACAACTAGTCAGTTTAACAGTCACACCTCGTGCTGCTGCGCCACAACTGGCCTCATCTTTATTAATCTAATTATATTATAATGTTCCGCTTGTTTTATTTTTCTCGATGCTCACGCGTTAAGACACTCCGTTCCTTTCTCTTTCCGCGGAATTCTCGAGGCATTACAATATGGAGTGCCTTGTTACGAGAGCGCGAAAATTAATATTAAAAAACACATTCTCCCGAGTGGGAATCGAACACAGAGCGTTTAGTCACGCCCGCACGCTAGTGCCACTCCGCCAGGGTGTCCTCATTATAGATAGGCATATATGTTTTTTTATAATAATACATAAATAATCAATCGATAACACATAGAATAAATCTTTTATTTTACATTATTTCGCTACACCATTGAGGTGAAACCACAAATATTGTCGGCTTAAAACAAATTTATCAAATATTTGAATATCCAAATTGCTTTCATTATATAGTACTCGTATACAATACTTATGTAATAATAAATGTATTCATACCAATTGCAATTATGAAAGTTCGAAACGTTAAGGAGCTTATATTGCAAATTATGTTTAAGCTGGACCTAGTCGGTGTTCATGAAACATCAGAAACCTTAAAACCTAGTTCCATAACAAATTACTTAATATAGTTATATTGAAATATGCCAGAGAGGTTTAGTTTAATATATGTATGTTGTTAAATATGTGATTTTTTAGTTATAAAAGAAATCATAGTGGAATCGGAACTGTATGATTGTGTTCATTGATTATGTTCCTAATATACCTACATTATTTGCAAAAAATATTTTTTTTATCATTTCTTAAAATCTCCTTATTTCTTATTTTTAGATGGTATCATTCTTGCCAATCTTGGAATGGTAAAACAGGCGAATGGCAAATTTGGGTGAACGGTGAAAGAGTTGGCAGAGGATTTCACAACAGGGTGAGAAACACATAAAAAATTATATACACAAAACATATTAAACATATTAAATAAAGCTCAAATTGGTGCTAGTCTAAATTAGCATTGTTGGCTAAGTGAATAAAGGGAGTGAACACGTACGAGAGGGCTGTACTGGTAGTTCGGTAACAAGCTAACTGATACTTTGTTCTCTGAATGCGTGTTTTAATTAAATACAGTTGTCCGACAGGCAAACAGGCTGTGCGGTGGCACAGCAGCCTGTCGGACTTGGACACTATGCTGTCATTTTCGTTAACGTCAGTTTATAAGCTTTACATATATAGGTATATTATCATCGTGTAACGTTATTTCATATTTATTATAAGAGTTATTGTAAGAGTAATAATAATAATGATATTTTCGACAGTAAACTATAATAATAATATTATAACAAAGTTTTTTTAGAATAAAAATATAAAAAAAACATTTTAACATACATACTGATTTGTTATATTTTTTTATATATATAAAGTTTTACTTGTAACGTTAACAGCTCGTGGGTCATATCATAAAAGGCGGTGGAATTGCCACTAGCGGTCAAGAACAATCTCTTTTATACAAAAATGATGGCAAAGAACCTGTTTTGAGTAAGTAGCTAAAATAATAATATTATTTATATATATTTATTAAGATTTAGTTCAATTCTTTGCGGTAAAAAAACCTAGTCAACATTATTTTTAATTAATAAAATTTAATTTTAGAACAACCCGGTCTGATCGGTGAAATTACTATGCTCCAAATGTACCACGTCGCTTTAACTGCCGGAAAAGCACATAAAGATCACAAGCATCATCATGTACATCATTTCAAACATGACGGTACACTCTTCGAGACGTCCTCGGAGGCAGTTACGGAACCACCTCCACCTCCGCCTACTCCTCTCGGCAATGGCAACTTTTTAATAGGGGGTCAATTACAAAGGCCTGCGAGTCTAAATCTGGCTCGTCAGCAACAAATGATACCCGTACAGCTTTCTAACGGTCTTCAGTTACAACAAGAATATGTTAATGGACAATTGGGTAATAGAATCGTATCCGAGCAACTGCTGAATAATGTTCAACCGCTTGCTAGTAATCAGGGCAGCGGTGGCGTCCAACGTATACCGTTAGTTGGTTTGTCAGTTTCACCAGTTGATCAAAGTTTCAACACAAGGCCCCTGAGACCGTCAAAAGGAACGACTGTACTTCTTTCTGGCTCTCTCCTTAATCCAGCTAATGTACAATATATCGATGATACAGCAAATTCTCACAATTTATACAAACGGGACTCTAAAAAACGCGATAAAAGAGACAATCCAGAAAAGGAATTGGCTGAGGAAATTACGTCAGGTAAAGAATATTTTGCGTTTTGGTTTTAATGATGAACGATATTTATGGGGAGACTAAGTATACATATCTACTTAGTCTCGCCATAAATATCGTTACAAAGAAAAACATCATTTTTATACGTATTTTTTTAAATATCATTTAGTACTATTACAGTGTGTTAGTTTAATACATTAATACGAAACTTAGATTTTTTTCAAAAGTAATATTTTGTTTATTTTTAATTGTAAAAGTATACTAAGCCATACTAAGTATACATACATATGCATATTACAATGTTATAGGAAATTAAAAGATTTTAATGATTAATTTAACTAGGTAAAAAGGACAAACGGGGTCTCGTTGCCTTATCAGACGGCTCTGTAATCGACGAAGCCTTACTTAGCCCTGAGGCTCTCGGAGACAAAGAGGATGAAGTATTATTCCAACAGTCACTTCTTAATGGCTTAGCTGGAGTTGTTGGAAATCTCCCTGTTCAAAATTTGCAAAAGATGACTGTAAGTTTTAGTAATTGTGTAATATAAAAAGTAAATAAAAATTTAAATTGATAAAAATAAATTAAATAAACAGTTTTAAACAAAATATATTATATTTGAAATAATTGAATGAAGAAATTATTCACTTAGAATAAACAATTAAAATTACATGAATAAAATTATAGTAACATAATTAAAAGTTTAAAAAATAATATTTATTTATATAAAAATTAAAAAAACATTCCAGGTGGACGAAAGGGAGCCAGCGGAGGCTGAAGTGAGAGCAGTAATGCAAGTTTGCAGTGGTTGTACGCCTGAACCCTTTAAGAAAGCTCTCGTACTCTCTTGGAGAACCACTCCCAAGAAACTGTACAGCGGAGCACATTATTATAAGGGATTACCCATTTGTCGCGCATTTTGAATATTCACGTGAAATAGAGCTGTTTTATAAATAGAAAATTTTGTACAAAACTGAATATTACCATAAACTATGAAGCGTTATAATTTAATTTTTTTATCGTCATAATTATTATGCATTACATATTCTTCCATAGACACAGTGATAACATTAAGTAATAAATAAACATTGTACATATATACATATGTATACTTATGTAATTTTTTTAAAATTGTAATTAAGTTTTAAGTAATTTAGAACTTAACAAAGTTCACCTGATGTAATTTAAGTTGTGGCGATTTTTAAATATTATACTTTAATTCAGAATGTCAAACTTGCCATCTCTAATTATTTATTATAGTCTTAAGATAGTGTTAATAAATTTTGGTACATTCGTTTATAATTAACTACTTTTATTGTTTTTCTAGTATTAACTACCGACAAATGTATGTATTAAAATGCATATAATATACTCGTTGTTTCAGTTTTTATAACATTTAATTATAAAGTAACCTATTAAAAGGTTAAGGTGGTTTGGATTTGAGGCCGGTCGTGGCGCAGCGGCACGAGGTGTGACTGCAAAACCGACTGGTTGTGGGTTCGATCCCCACTCGAGGAGATGAAATATTTACTTAAATTTATATTTCCATTTCTTCGCTCTGGTGTCGAGGTTAAGCGCGGCGTTGAGTTCTGCCACTCAACACGCAATGCCTCCAGAATTCGGCAGAAAGTGGGGAACGGAGTGTCTTAACACTAGGTTCCCTCTGCCTACCCTGCTGTGTGCGGGATACAGCGTGAAGCTAATTTTTATTAAAAGGTCTATTTTGCTTTTAAAAATGTATGTGTGTTTTCATTACAAAATTTTTAATTAATATAAATTCTGCTTAATATTTTTTGAAAATTAATATAATTTATATTTAAGATTCAATATTATGAAAATAATTTTGCAAGTATAACTAATTTCTAACTCTTACAATATATTTATTTATTAGACATCAATGTGATGCAGCCTCTGCAGTGAATATCAGAATTATTAATTTGACGTAGTCCTGTTTTCGCATAGATCAAATATAGGTATACGTATTAATAGAGTAGAGGTTCGAGAGTTGTGGGGACCCTCGAGCCATGAGGAAGGGGGGGCCGTACCTCCCTGACCACCCGATCAGGGTGATGCGGCACTCCCAATCGATGGTAGACCGCTATATAAAGAGACCGCTAATGGGTGAACATCTCCGGCTAAATTGTCAAAACGTTTCACAAAAATAATATTAGAAAGTTTAATATGTAAATAAACGTAGAAATTGATACTTACTTTATTTTTGTTATGTACATGTTGCGAGTGGTAGTCGGAATCGATCTCCGGTTCTGAGAAATAATTCTGCTCCTGTATGGAAGAAATCATTTTAAATTATATAAATATTTGACATCCGTTACATTATTTTACCTTACACTCTATTTTATACATATTGTATTCTGGATAAAAAAATATAACATTATAATATAAAATTTAAAATTACTAAGGAAGATAAAAGCTTATTAGATGTGAAAGATTTTATCTCAAGATTATTAGTATAATAAAGCGTTACAAAGCAAGACAGCCTTTGAAACACCTTATACCTAATGAAAGACATTAAGTAAGGTGAACTGTAATATTATCACTATGGGCTACAAAAGAAACAATAGCATTTGATGGATAGTGTATATAAATTATGGACTGAAAAATATTATTTATTATAACATTTACAAGTCACGAGACGTACAAGGACAGATTTTGCGAAATTAATACCCACATTTTTGTCTTGTTTTTGTATATAAAGGATTTTAATTTTGTCTTTGCTGGAGGGCAGTTAAAAATTTTATTACATTTTGAGCTGTAGACGTAATTTTTTTTTAATTATTGACTTTCAACAAAACTCTCTGATAGGTAAACAATATGCAACTGTATACAAACTAGACTGTGACTGTGGCTTATCATACGTCAGTCAAACAAAGAGAAGCATCGGTGTAAGGATGAAGGAACACATCTCCGATATCAAGAATGGGCATGTATTGAAGTCAGCTGTGTGTGAGTTTACTATAGATAAACCCAGCCATTACATCAGGTTTGATAAATCCCATATCCCTTCTAAGGAAAACATATATTCCTAGAATGATCCTAGCGAGGCTATTAAAATACAAAATCATAGCAATTTCAATAAAGAGGACGGCTGGAAAGTTTCTACCACCTGGTACACACTCATAAGATCTTTGAAGTCTCAATTGATACTCATTCTGCAAGAATCCAGGGCAGTACGCGAGGCAATTAAGAAATCGTTGGCGGTAGTTTGATATAATAATTATGTCAACTGATAGACGAAAGCAACCTCAGTCTACTCGTGACCACGGACTACTGTAAATTGCTCGAAACGTCGGGTTTCCAAAAATGTAACCATACTAAATATACGCGATTAATTGTTTAAATTATGTAATAGTCGTGAATATTCGAGAAGTTATTATCAAAGAACTAAGTATCAGATAGTTTTGTTAGCGAATTATATGTTGTTAATAATATATCTCAAAATTTATCAGTAATATATATAACTTTGTAACGCCTAATTTACAAATAATTTTTAATAAAATATATTTTTAACTATTGGATTGTAAGTTGGAATAACTAAAACTGTTGGACTTACATCCCACGTAGAAGAAGAACAATTCGAACTTCCCGCCGGCATTGGCACTGATCCCACTCCCATTGCTCCTGGGAACACTCCGCCACCGATATCTGTTGCTTCAAACAGCCTTAAAACGGATCGATCACGAATGTCCCGTAAGTGTGCTCTATCAAGTAAAGAAAAACATATTATGTGACAGCTTATTTATATAACACAATTCGTTCAATTCATAATTATATTTATAACTAATTTACAAAGCCCTTCCTTGAATTAATATATAAATATAGACCTGTAGCAAAAGTAAGTCACTTAATATTCTTTTTTATACCAAATATTTAAAAAATATATGTTTGTACGGTGTAGACTATTTATACTGAAATATCACGTTGAAAGTAAATAGTTTCCAATACCTCCACGAGGAGAAACAAAATTTAAATTGACTGAAATTATTTAGCGCTGACGTATTTATGTTGATGGGATAAAAACTAATTGTAGTCTTTTATTTTTTTAGCTTCACGTATATCCCGAATATAGAAATATTTCCTTCACCATTTTCCATATTTCTTTTTTTGGACTTTGTTTATTTATACCTAGGAAATAAATATAATTAAAAAATCTCTAATCATCGTTCCTGTGTGTGGAAATCGAAATCAATGTAGACTTTTTTTAACATTAATATACGTCACAACATTAATATAACATTGTGTTTTTCTGGAGTTTACGACAATAATTATATTTTGCAAACGAAGGTAGGTAACCTATGTATTTATAATTATTTAGAATTATATGTACCTATAGAGTTACAAATTAAACTAAACATTTTTTATTTTCATTTCATATGAAATCAACAACAGTGTCGGTTAATGTGCAAAAGTATTTTTTCCTATTTTAATATTTATTATATACATATATAATTTTGAATGAAAATATGCATTTTATCATGAAAACCAGGTCAGAAAAAACGGGCCATACATTCTACCTTGGAAGTGGTTAGGAAAGATGAATATCTTTTATTGTAACCTTTATTGCCCTCGTAACAACATAGCGTAACTTATAGGTGAAAAACTGATTTTTGCGACTTTATATCACTGTTTTAATCAGTACGACGTACTGTCAAAACTTCAGGCCATTGTTCTCAGAGATTCTTAAGCATTTAACATGTTTTAATCAGTGAGTTATTGGAAACCAGATACATTGTAAAATAGAAAAAGTTAAATCTCGCCCATTTCTATTTTTAGTCAAATACTAATCGAACACAATCCGATGCGCTCTGATATTTTGTTACATATTTAACAGAATTGGCCAGCAAATAATGCACATACATACTACAAGTAAAAAGGGTCAAGTGCGAGTCAGATTCTAGGTGCCATACAATTTGTACAAGTTGACAAATTTAAATTTATGATAATGTATGCACTCATTTAATATGAAATTAAATACAAATATAATTTTATTATGTGTTTTTTCTGTGATTTACCTATCAATTTACACTTTTGGGAGTTTTCCCTTTATTTGTACTGTAAGGTCTCACCAAACTCTTTGCCTGAGTTTGTCGTTCTAGGTCAACAGGCACTACCCTACAGCGACTTTTATACAAAGTGCACCAAAAAACGGAACATAAACAAACGCTCATATCTTTTGATTGCGTTGATTTAGAAGTGTAATTTTGTCGTTTCTCCAAAGGACTGTAGATCTGGATATTCAGTATTAATTTCCGCTTAACACCTCCTCGTAATTTGAAAAAATGGTCTTGACAGACGGACAATGGGACAGACAGATATAGACAACAACTACTACTTTTGAGGTACGGAACTCTAAAAAGAAAAAAAAAGGTTTACAATCATTTTAGATAACTGTGGGTTACTTACTAAATCAGATTCAGTCTTCAGACTCAATTTTTTTTTGTAAAATTGAAAAGGAATAAAGAAAAATAATTGAAATGAACTCGAAGCCTATACCTAGTCATTTCGTTGCTAAGGTGTACTTCTTTAGAGTAATCGTTCGGAATCCAGAATTGAGTAAGGCTTTTCTATTGGATCTTTTTGACGAGCCTTTTTTCACAAGCTCTATTTGTTGTTTGTTTGTTTTAGAGCAATCACGAATTAGGGTGCGTTATTTTAAAGTTTTTTTTTTTGCTTTTTTCAAATTTAACCCAATATCGTTTTATCTCTAAATAGTGTTGAAGCGTCCGCCTATTATGCTAGCCGTAGCCAAATCTTTATTAGTTACTATGAAATTTGTGGCCAATTCCGTTAAGAAACCATTATTACTATTGTGTACAAGGAAAGATCAATTCAAACATTACAGAAAATTGCCGCAAATCTTTTTTTAAATTTTATTTATGTGTTGATGGTCTACTTTTTTAATATCTTTTAAAAGCAGTCAACTCATAATCTAATTTATTATCGAGAAATTTAAAAGGTGCCGCTAAAGATATCGTAGAAACGTTTTTACCGCCATTTATAAGTCTCGGATCGTTAAAGAAACATTTGGTATTCCTTCTTCTTAAGCGTAGGCAACTTTTCAATACAATTAATTTCAATACTTTTTCCATCCACGTACAACTCCGTAATGTCCTAGAGAACTGGTGACCTAGATGATAATCGCCAAAAACTTTGGCCTCATGAAGATTATTATTTTTAAATCTCTGTTTTTCTTTTCTCGCAAGATTAAATCGAATCAATTGAACTTTTGAACCGCACCGGTGGGTATAAATGAATTAAGATATTACTTACGAGATGTACTGTAATGTATGTGTATACATTACAGTAAATTGTTAGAAAACCTATAAGATTAAAGAAGTGATTAAGAGCAAAATACTTTATTGTTTTTTTACAAATTTACTACAAGATTTTGATATCATCGATTGACATAAAATATATATCTAAAAATACGCTCCGTTGAAAAAATCATACTTTTTACAGTTATATAAATATATATAATATAATGTTCAAGAAACTCACAACAAATCGAAATAGCATCATCTTACTAAGAAATTTCATTTTTTTGTTGCGATGTTTTAGGAAAAGAATAGTATACTATACTATAGTACTATAATATACTCTACAATATGAGACTATTTTCTATTTCTAGGTAAATTATACCTATTTCAGTGGCTTCCACTATAAACAAACAATTGTAGAAACCTAACCACTGTGAGGTAAAGGAATACTAGGAAGTTGATAACTCGGAATACTTGGTATATTTTGCATAAATATTTTCTCGTAGAAATTATATTTTAGATCAGACAGCCACCTCTCCCTATGGGGACCTCTAATATAACAATTTCTAACCATAAATATATATCTATTTCATCAGATTTAGTGCAATCAATTAGCGAATTGCAATTTAGAAAATGTCAAATAAATATAAAAAAATAAATATGTATATGATAATTCCCCTGCGAAGATTTTATGATTATTTATTTTTTCCGTTTTGGCGGGACATTGAAAATTATAAGACTGATTTTTCATTCCAGAGAATGAAATTGTGAGAATTCTGTTACCGAAGCAGTATATATCTATGTACCTAATAAGTTATCATCTAGTTAGAATGTAACTAAGCACTGCACTGTATGCACATTGATAGTTTTAAAACAAAGTATCATAGCATACATAGTATCATTAGATTCACAGCACCGTAACATGTGTACGTCAATTTTGGGAGGAAGTTTCTGTGTTTTATAGCTCAGAATGGCTAGCATTGCTAAGGACTTCAACAGATTAGACTGAATCAATAAACCAGTATTCGACTTCTGAACTCTCAGGCTGGTATCTTTATTATTTTTTTGAGCCAGTTTTTTGCATAACTGCGGCCCTGTCGTTTTTCATAGCGATGAATGTATGGAACATCCGTCGTAGGGAATGCTCTGCCCACCCAAACTATAAAGGGGCACAAGGATGTGACTGTAACGCGACGGTTATGGGCTCGATCCCCACTAGGGAAAAAGAATTATTATCTCTATATATAATAAGACAGTAAAAATATTTTGTCTGTTCATTTAGTAATTTTGACTGAAATGGATAGAGAAACACTTAAAAAGAATAATAGAAAGCAAAATTTTTTTTTTGAATTTCTTGTCTGTCTGTCTGTCTGTCGATATGTATGTCCACATTTTTCTCTGAAAGTACTGAACCGATTTACTTAAAAGTTTCACCAATTGCTTTGTTTTAACTCAACTTAACTACTAAAGTTTGGTTCATCAAAATCGGTTCATTAAAAAAAAAGTTATCGTCATTTGAATGAACTCAAGGCATTAGTTTGCCTGCGAATGTTATATAGCAATCGCGCTGGTAAGATTCCTGGCTAAAGAATGACATTCGAAACGTCTTGGTTATATGACTGTTGATAAAAATATATATTTTTGAAGCACTATTATACAATATTTTATACAATAAAGTAAACAAAATTGAATTGTTAGTGGAGATTACCTTCATAAATCATAACAGTTAAGTTTAAGTCGTAATTAATTCAACACAGAGATAAAGAACGATTTGATCTTCAAAGAGATATCAAGCAAATACATAGATTTTTTGGTTCGTTCGTTCGTTTGAAATAAATCTATATAAAAATGCCTAAAAACATCCTTTCTACGTGTACTCTGTAATAACTACATATTTACCAATTGTACATTTAGCTAATAATATGTGTAACTAATTTAAAAACTGTACAGGAGTTAATATGCAAACATTACAGTTATTTTACAAAGAATATTATGAATCCTTACCCAAATCAATAATTTAACATTTAAGGCTGTTTCTGAAGCAGTACATTAAATTATTAAGTGACATCAGCACATTTAACAGAGCTTTAAAAAACATAACATAGGTAAAAAGAACGTAATGTTACAAAAATATATACATATAATAAATAATTAGCTTTACGTATATTTTATGAATATCAAATATCAACATTGGTCGTATTTTTTAGTTCGAAACAATGGAAAATTCTTATAGAAATTACGATAATGTCATAAAAAATAATATTAGAATATTACAGATTAAAGTAATAAAAAAATCATATTAGAAGTCATTATAGTTGTCAATCAATTTTGCTTATTAAATCAATAATCATGTATTTTAAGCGGGCGAAGCCGTGGGCGGGCCGCTAGTCTATTAATATTTTCATTTCTTCGCTCTGGCAACAAAGCAAGTTGAGTTCAACACGCAACGCCTCGAAAAAATTGGCGCAAGGCGGTCAACGGAGTGGCGTGACTAGGTTCCTACCTACCCTGCTATGTGCGGGATTCAGCGTGAAGCTGATTTATAAAAGGTAATCTTGATTTACAACGTAGACAACGTATTTAAAATAATATATACGTATTTAATCCAATAATTTTTTTTGTTGTATTTTTCTTCGATATTTTTGGTATTATTATAATATTATTATAAATGTATCATAATTATAAACATTCCTCTTGAATAACCCTGTCTGTAAGTCTAAACCACAATAAAATCCGTTGCGTATTTGCGACTGCCTTTTGCACTAATTGAAGACATTATCTATATCTACTATAATTAAACAGTAAAAAAATGTGTCTGCACATTGAACATAGTTGAGATAATTATAATTTTTAACAAAAAATAACCGATCTCTTCAATTACAACCAGATTTTATAATTAGAACCTAACCAAACTTTCATCAAACTACGCTTGAAGTGAAAGAAAGAATCTAAAGCCTACTTAATGATGACTTATGTGATTTGGATAACCTCTTCCTTTAACAGAATCGGTTAAAAAAATAATTCGAAACAATATATATACAAGCACTAATAGAATATGAATTTATGATTTTCAAAATATTTATCTGTTTGTATAATATATGCACATCTTTGGAACTACGAGACGGATTTGAACTTGACTTTTTTGTAGTAAATATATTAGGCCTAGGCGGAATCTAGGCTACGTTTTATTTTGAAGACTGATACTCCTATATAGAAGTAAATCCCTCTCAAATATTGTTTAACATGATGAGCATTTTCCTTTAACATAATAAAATTAAGGAGGATCTGGAACATCTGATGAAGAACCATAACAGTCTAGATTAAAAAAGTTGTTCAGCGTGATAGATAGTGTGCGCCACAACTGGCCTCAACACTATAGATGATAACCGTATTAAATATTTTTTTCTAAATACCCTTAAATAATTTAAATTTTATAAAATAATCCTGATGACACCACCAGTTCTAGATTTGCTATATTACAGTATCTTATTTTAAGTGTCAATAGTCTGAAAGTTCGGGTACATTTTAATGATTGCCTCTTTCATTTATAATATTTAAGATTTATATTTAGCTTAACAATTGATACATTTTTCTAGGGTGTGCAACAAAATAAATCTGAAAATGCTAACACTCTGGAGCAAAATATTTTGTTGACATCTTCCTTTCATAGTAAGATCTTTGATTTTCACTATTATCACACATTTTAAATAAAACTGTTTAACCAATAGATACTTCAATGGTGAATCGCACCACCACTCTACACAATTATATACCGTAGGCAAATCTTTGTTTCAGAGCGCCTACGACGTCTGCGACGTTAAACACCTAGGGGACGAGCTTCGACGGGTGAAGAATGCCCTTCATTAGAATAAGCTGCCAGTTTCCCGCCAGCGTTTTCAAAAGCAACGTCTTAAGAACAGCTTCCATAAAAACTATATTCAAGCCTAACAAGAAAGTGAGCCAACTCTTGAGACCAGTGAAAAGTAGAAAAATATTCCTTTACAGTGTGCAAGTGTACACAAACTAGATTGTGACTGTGGCTTATTACACATCAGTCAAACAAAGAGAAGCATCGGTATTAGGGTGAAGGAGCACATCCCCGATATCAAGAATGGGAATGTATCGAAGTCAGCTGTGTGTGAGCACACTGTGGATGAACCCAGCTGTTACATAAGGTTTGATAAAACCCAAGCGAGGCTATTAAAATATAAAAACATCCTAATTTCAATAGAGAGGACGGTTAGAAGTATTCTAGCACCTTGGACCCACTCATAAAATCTTTGAAATCTCAAAGCCACCATAGCAGAGGTCAAGAAGACAGTCAGCTTATTCTGCAGAAATCCAGGGCAGTGCGCGAGGCAATTAAGAAATCGTTGGCGGTAGTTAGATATAATAATTATGTCAACTGGCAGACGAATGCCACCTAAGTCTACCCGTGACCACAGACCAGTGTAGTGTTCGAAGCGTCGGCTTCCAAAAATATATAATTCGAAATATACGCGATTAATCCGGTTGAGTAGTTTCATTTAAAATCTTCTTTTCATTAAATTAAATAAATTAAATTAGCTTCACGCTGTATCCCGCACACAGCAGGGTAGGCAGAGGGAACCTAGTGTTAAGACACTCCGTTCCCCACTTTCTGCCGAATTCTGGAGGCATTGCGTGTTGAGTGGCATCATTTCCTTGGACCTTGTGGGTCTTCTTTTCATCATTTCACAAATTCCAGTTGCATTGTTATAATTTTTCTTATTTGGTTTTTGTTAGAAATTATTCTAATCGATTAAGATCTGATTAGTTAATTTTGCGTTCTGCTTCGAATGAAGCGGACTACTGGGTATATTTAGTTATATTTTTTTACTTTCATGAAATTTCTTGTCCCCTTTTAGTTTAATTCTTTGTTAAGCATGTATTGCTTTAACGTTTACAAGAACCAAATATATTATTGTTATAAGAAATTACATGAAGCACATGGTACGTGCCTATAAAATTAGAAAGTTTTCCTCGATTTAATGGGATTCCATCATCAGATCCGGACTTAGTGGCAACCCCAACCA
The DNA here is from genome assembly GCA_013403705.1 of Heliconius hermathena. Classification (NCBI taxonomy): domain Eukaryota; kingdom Metazoa; phylum Arthropoda; class Insecta; order Lepidoptera; family Nymphalidae; genus Heliconius; species Heliconius hermathena. The sequence goes on along the minus strand of JAAIXJ010000021.1, from coordinate 391,929 downwards.
GCCGGAAAGTTAGCAAATTTAAAATAATATAATAAAGTCGGTTTACAAATGAAGGAGAAACACAGAAGTTCATATAAAAATATGAATAACCTCCTCCTCCTTTTTGGAAAATGAATCATTAAAATGTAAAAGAAAAGGTTAAAATCGAAAAAATCCTTAAAATGTTTATATTGCAAACGTTGCAAACGCTGGTTGCGTTTGCGCGTTTACTTTATGTACTACGGAAATATAAATGAATGCATTACAGAATAGTGTACTTTAAAAGAGTTTATCTCTTCTATTTGGCTATATCTTATTATTTATTTCATATGAATATATTTATCTTTTAAGGATAACCCATAGTAACCATTTTTATGTTTTATATAAAGCATAAAAATATGGGTTATTTACGGAAAATCACTCGTAGATCTTAACTGCAGTATATACAACAAATTATTATAATGAATACCTTAGAAGATATTCGATGAAGGTCAATGGAGGATAATGGAGGTCAGTGTGGCGCAGTGGCACAAAGTGTGACTGTAAACCGATTGGTTGTGGGTTCGATCCCCACTCGAGGAGATGAAATATTTACTTAAATTTATATTTCCATTTCTTCGCTCTGGTGTCGAGGCAAAGCGCGGCGTTGAGTTCTGCCACTCAACACGCAATGCCTCCAGAATTCGGCAGAAAGTGGGGAACGGAGTGTCTTAACATTAGGTTCCCTCTGCCTACCCTGCTGTGTGCGGGATACAGCGTGAAGCTAATTTAATTTATATTTTTTTAGAAGATATTCGAGATTTAAAATATAGAGCCGCAGCGCTTTCAAGAATAACCACTAAAGATTATGTTTGTCGCAGAGTATGAATACGAAAAGTCAAGTTGTTTGACTTGGGTGTATTCAGAGGATGGCAACACTCTCAGTTGTCAATTTCAATTGTTAGGATTAAGGGAAGTGGGGGAATGACGCGTCGTTCTTATAACAGTGGGAACGAGCGACGCGGACTTCAGGAGCGAGCTACTCTCGCTCCTCCTCGCCCGGTGACGCTGACGCTTGACGCTGTCAAAACCAGTCCAGGTCAACAGCAATAAAGTCCATCCGAAAAAAAAGCGATACAAACACCGCGACTCAATGCAGCACACAGCACCTTGAAAGGAAAAAAAGCCACGAAAAAGGAATATCAAGGGAATCTGTACCGGGATAAGAACTGAAATCTTAAGCTTACCATTAACACTGTTCAAACCTTTACCAGGTAACAACATTGCCTGCCTCTAGCAAGAGATACTATGCAACACATGCAAATGCTTTCTTAGAGTACACAGCAATTGTAAGGGAGACCCTCAAAGTCAACCTTGCAGCCTGTGAGATGATCATAAAGATTTTTGAATTCGGGAACGAAGATCTGCTAAAAGTGTTACTCGGAAAAGAGAAAGCCGCAATATCCGACAATCACAAACTGGAACTGGATCTGAGAGGCACTCCTATAGGGATATTTTGTTTTAATTCCTTCTGTTGATTTATCATCCTTGAACTCGACGCTATGTTTCCCACTATAAGCCGCCATATGGAGAAGTTGTATACAAGGATGAGAAATCAACAGAAGGAAATAAAACAAAATATCAAATATCAAAGATTAGAAATCAACAGAAGGAATTAAAACAAAAAAACTGTGATGTTTTTTCAGTTTACTCTACCTACTCTATGTGCGAGGTACAGCATCTCGCACATAGAGTAGGTAGAGTGAACCTGGAAACGCGAAGAAGAAAAGTGTTAAGACACCCCGATCCCCAATAAGACAATTCTGTTCCACACTTTCTGTTCATTTGCCTCAAGAGAGGCACTGCGTGTTGAGTGGCGGATCTAAACGACGCGCTTTGCCTTGTTACCACAGCGAGGAAATAAAAATATTAAGTATTTCATTCCCCTAAGTAAGGATCGGCCCCACAGTCGTGCCACTGCGCCACAACGGCCTCAAATATTTTTCGTAAAAAAATCTAAACTTTATGATTTAAAAGATTGCTTCTTCGATATTTTTTATGATGAAAACATGACCGAGGCGAACTGACTCTGATATAGTGTTACAATTAAATTACAATAAATTTCCGATATTTAAATACCTCAAAACATTTTTTTGTTCAAACATGTTTACATTTTAACATAGTATCCTACACTAACCAATATTTTTGTAGCGACGGTGTAAATAAATGTTAAATGTTTAAAAACATACAATTCATTAGTTTGGGCATTATCACGATCACATTAGTTCCGTCACTGAACACACATTGTCTTCAAAATTGGAGGGATATTATATATTATAATAGAAAAAGGATGTCACGTTCAAAGTGATGTAACTTTTGCGAAAGGTAGAAAACAAGAAGTAATTTTGTCCCATAAAAATATAAATGTGAAGTGAGAACCAAGAAATGCATCAGAGATTTATATGGGTGCCGAATTCTGTATTCACTCGGGATAAGTTCAAGTTAAAATTTTACTCGACAATTTGTAAGTTAGGCTTCATTATAATTTAAAGTTAGTGCACTTCTAGATTGTACTGGAATAATACTATTATGTTGATATATTTGGTTAGGTAGTAAAATTAGCCCAGGCAAATTTTGAAGGTGAACACAGAACTTACCACCCATATAGATGTCCGATTTTTTTGTTGTGGAGAAGAAAATGACGCATTACTCTCCATTGAACTTGGCTCTTACTTCACATTTATAACGTTAATGTTCTACTAATAATGTTTTAAATCATTACTTTTTGTAAAGATAATATTTAGTAAAGACAATAATTTTCAGATTTCATATTTTTTTCTATGAATATATATAATAGTCTACCTTGCATACCAAATATAAAGTTTCTAGGTCATGTAGAAGTGGGTTAGGTTTTTGATGAGTGAATGAATCAGTTATAAAAATGCAGATACATAGATGTTAACATATCGATAGTCGTTAGATCTAAATTATGGAATTTTTAAATATTTCACAGGCTAGGGGGCTTTAACAAACGTACCAAATCTCATGCAGGTAAATAAAACTGTTAACGAATTGTGAAAGGCTCAAAAGTAGCTCGAAATTGTTTGTGCAAAATACACATTGCGCGTTTCCAACTTTTTAAATTGGCTGGACGCGCTTGTTTGTGTCTTAATAATATTAATGTTTATATCTATAAATCATAGATTTAAATATAAATTTTATAGATTCTATATGACAAACAAACAGTAATAAAAACATATATTATAATGAGTCAAGTCGTTTATGTTAATATGATTTAAGTCACGTAAATGTTTCTAATGAAATCATGCACCCACACTTATCGACGATGCCTATGTCTGAAATCAATTTTCCAGTTCATTTCTCTGACTTAATCAATGACCTATTTGTTTTAACAATTAATCGATATCTATCCTAATCCCTTAATTATAATAAAAAAAAATTGAGGCCAGTTGTGGCACAGGGGCACTAGCATGGGACTGTCAACGCCACAGGTTATGGGTTCGATTCCCACTCAAGAAAATTTCATATTTAATATTTTTATTTTTTCGCTCCGGTGTCGCCAGAATTCATCGGAAAGTGGGAGGCGGAGCATCTTAACACTCTAGGCTCTCTCTGCCTATCCTGCTACTTGCGTGATACAGCGTGAAGCTAAAAAAAAATTACAGCTATTAATCCTTCTTAGTATAGATAAATCATTATTCTATTAACATATTACATATTTAAAATGATATACGTAGTTTAAATATCAAGGCCTCTTAGTATAACATACAATATAGTTCCACCATATACAAATATGTTTTACTGTTTTTATTTCCAACTAACATTTGCGAAACAACCGACAACACAAAAATATAAACAAAAACTATCTGTAATAGCAGTTAAAAGTTATATAAAATCCGCTTCTGAATGTTGTTCCAAAATAAAAATAAACAACGTAAAAAATGGGTGAATATATAAGAAAAAGACACAAAAAATAGATCAAAATAATAAAATAAGATCGTTGTTTACACAGAGCTATGGTTACCAAGGTATACAACAGGTTGCAAATACAAGAAGCGCGTCAAAACAAAACCGAGCCGTTTGTATGCACGCAGATCTGGCTTATTTACCTTTGCCGTACATTAAAAAAAGATGATACTAAATCAATTTAATACTTACGGGCACCTCTCGTCGTGAACGTGAATAATGCCTTCTTTCTTTTTCATAGTTATCACTAAAAGTTTTGATAATATAACCAAGTTTACCGCGCTCTTCTCTGTATGAAGGGAGCACGGCCGCGATACACACTGAAGCTATACTGTGTCGTTGGGGGTAGCGACTACCGCGCAAGGCCGGGAACGCCCTATTCACCTCATTATAATTAAATTGAGTTTTATACATATATTATATATCAAATCGTTTTAAATTTAGAAACAATTTGATATTGTATAACGTTTTTTTATTAGATGTACGTTGAAAACTTTATTTCACTGTTAGTGATATAATTGAAGTCTAATATAGAGTCATCTTTGGAATATTTTTAAATATACTTTAGGTAAAGTTATTAGCAATAAAAAAATTTGAGCAAGGAATATTACAATTTACAACCTTGTATTTATACATAATTCCTATAACTTATAATATGTATGGCATTTTAGACATATATTTTTACGCCCAAATAGAAAGAAGAAACATTTTTATCTTTTTAATTAAATATTACGATAAATATTAAAAGCCGTTCCAGAAACTAATGAAAAGACCACAAACTTTACTGATAAAAAAATACTTTCGATAATTAGTAGGTGTATTGAAAATTTTGTTACAGTTATAGTATACGGTACAGAAATAGTTACTTCTTCTTTTTGTGACCTGATCTAATTGATTGAAGACGAAGAACTTTAGACTAAAAAATTCTTTTTATGTCGGATAGTCCGTTTATAGAACAAGGCTATAGACTTATTTTACATACTGTCCTGCAGTTAGAGTTTCCTCTGGTACTTAAAATGTGTTATATACTAGCCTCCGTATTAATTAAGTAACATTAATTAATTAAGTCACACTCAACTCTAAATTACATCCGTTTGACCATGCGGGCGAAGCCACAGGTAAAAGCTAGTTTATAATATAACTTTGAAGCATGCTTGTTACGAAGGGTAAGACAGAGACTAATGGACTTATCGGATTGGTTTGGACGATAGCGGAATAAAATGTTGCATTTTTTTTTTCGAACTATGACAAACTCACCTGACATCTTCCAGTTCATAAAACATATCTTTTGTGTTTTCGTGTATGTATATTTTGACGTTTTCACTATCCATATACTGCATTGTGAGCTGCTTCGGGAAACTTCTGACAAAAAGAGCTTTTACTGTGTCTATGGAGGTAATTTCATTAGGTAGCAGGGCTCGCTTGGTTTCATTTCTGTACTGAAGGAAAACGAGACCTGGCAAAAAATATAATTCTATTCAGTTCATTAATATGGTAAATTTCATTAGAACATTTGGGTGCCGCTATTAATTTTTTCCATGTAACTAAATTATAACTTTAGTATTTGAGTATTTTTTTTATAAAACTAAATTATTACTATTTACTCTTTTTATTTATATTTTTCCTTCAAAAAATTTCAAAATCATAAATCAGCTTCACGCCGCACAAAGCAGGGTAGGCAAAGAGAACCTAGCGGTAAGATATTCCGTATCCCACTTTCAACAACAAAACTGTCGCGTTACAGTCATACCCTTGTGCCTCTGCGCCACGTAAAAACTCTGCTCTGCGCCAAAATACTAGTAGAACAATTTTTATTAGGTGTAGTATTACCGAGCGGTCTCTCCAAAGTTTTCGAAGGTGTTCTGACAACTGGCAAAGAGGAGCGTTGTTTGCCTCCACGACGGAAGCCAGTCGATGAAGTTTCGACCTCTGACATAACGCCAGGGTCGTCGTCGAAGAGCAAGGCATTGTTCGGTGGCGGATAGCGAGGAAGAGGAGGCTGAAAAAAAAAATTTGGTTAGAAAATCTCAAAATACCTTAAGCAAATGTACCTACATGTTGTTATGTTTGTATATTAAGTAAAGATATAAAGAAAAAAAGTAAAGTATAATTATTACAATTCAGCTGTAGTTTTATTTTGAAGCGTAAATACTAAAATAGAATGTATGTAAGAAACTAACCCAGCAATGTATCATACAAATATATAATTGATTAAAATATATGTTAAAGCAATAAATACATCAGGCGCCCCAGGCATTAATGTCAACAGAAAAAAGTTTTTTGTAAAATGTGAGTTGAAAATTTGAATGAGAGTTTTATTAGTACTGAAATTTGTGGTGCTTTGAAATACAGCGGGCCTTGACGGCTGGCTGTTTTTGCTTGTAACACAAAATAATTATTTAATATCAATAATTTTTTTTAGTACAAAATGCATGTACATTACATGATGTTTTTTCAATGTCAAATTAACTTATCCTACTAATATAATATACTAACGTCCCGCACGCGGCCTCGCCCGCTTAAACTTATTGTTATATTATAGCCAATTTTTTTTGACAAATTATATATTTTATTCTGTGATATATTAGCTATGTTACAGTAAAGTTTCAACTAAATCTGTTCAGTAGTTTTTGCATGAAAGTGGAATAAACATACATCCTCACAAAGTTACACATTTATAATATTAGTATGAAGTATAATTTGTATAAATATGAATCGTATAAATGTGAAAGTATGTGAGGATGGATGTTTGTTCCACTTTCACACAAAAACTTTACAGTATTACAACTTGTACCTCAGAATAACACGTAGGCTATAATTTATGTAAAAAATTTATATAATTTGTCTACAATATATAACATAAGCCTAAGCGGGCGAAGTCACGCGTGTGCCGCTAGTGTTTTATAAATGTAGCTTCTTATGAAGATTTATAAATTAGAAAATAATTTAAATTATTCCATCCCGTCACCATAAATGAAATGTACAAAAAATAAAATAAAATCGGCGTAGGTACATATTATATGAAATACATCATCCACAAATGCACATTGATATAACTCGTTAGTTTAGCAAACATTTATTTCACGTAAGTTTTACCTTCCGCGTACGTGGATCAAAGACCCTTCTTGGCTTCATATCATCATATTTTGCAACAGTTGAATAGTATGGGACGTTCGTTAGCGCCGACGTACCCTTGTACCGCTGGTGGGTATTAGGAAGCAACAAATTATGTAGAGAAATCAATTTTATAGGAGAAATAAATATACGAGCTCGTTATATGTGCCTGACAATATAAATATAGATGGACAATATAAATATATCTAGTGATTTAAACTTTCTTAAAATGTATGCTTTCATTCAGAAGTTATTGGACTGAAACAAATAATATATACTTGAGAATTTTACTATACACATTATTCTATCTTTAAGTTAAACTCCTAGCAAGCCTGCCTATTTTTTAGGTAACATCTATAAAAAATATATTTAAAAAAGCTTACTTCTATATCTATCGTGCTTATGTGTCCTGGATGGTGTTGGTGCATGTATATGGCGTGGTTCCCCGCGAGAGTGTGGCGGCGGGGGTCGTCACGACGCGAGGGGCGACCGCGGGTTGGACCACGAGTCGCCTCTCCATCAGACAGACCACCTGTAAACAGCATATTAATGAACACTTAGTGATAACACAAACATTTATAACCTGTGAGAAAACGCGACTCTAAAACTCATACGAGGACGCGCAAAATGCTCACGTACTTTCAGATGATTTTGGTAATGAAAGCAAATATAATGTTTTATAACTTATATCTATATTATATTAGTAACACAAAAACACTTATTTTCAATTTAAAAAATTAGCAAACTTTTTCCGAACTTTTGCCCATTTTTTCTAAAATTTACTAAATAGACTGAAAGATTCAAATTGTTTATTGGCCTATGACATCTTGAAATATATTTCTGTCTTAAAATGCATCGAGATATAAGCATCATAATATCAGTGTAGTGATATTATAGGAGTATAGCACAAAATGAAACCTTTTTAAGTCTCATTTTATACTCCTAAGACATTGTGACTAAAAATCACTTGTGTAACTGGAATAATAGATTGGGTACCGGTAGAAATCATTTTTTTAACAAATTTTAGACCTACTAGCATGTTTTACATTCAAATTAATGAATGGTATACCGAACAACGTAGTAACGTAAATGCAGCCATTGTTGTTCTGGCAGTTCTATAATTCAAAACCAAAAAATAAATCTATTTAGGTATATCGTGAATCAGGGCCACGATTGGCCTCTATAGATTATTGGCACAAGTATCTGTTTGTCTGTGAAGCGATCACGGCCAAACCGTTGACCCGACTCTGATAAAACTTCATATAGAGATATTTGAGGATCTTAAGATAAACATAGGCTATTTTTTCTCATATTTTTTAGTTTTTCTAAGAATTTCTTTGTTTCAAGGAAAGCTCACCGGAATTGGGCTTAAACACAAAAACAATACTGTACAAAAATATTATCCTTTTGAAAAACCTATAAAAAAAGTCCGCCATAGTATATGCTTTTCTTGAAGGTAGAGCCACAGTAATCATTTTATTGCGAGTGCATTTTATATAATTTGATATTAAGCCTTATTAAAATAAATATAACAGTCACCTTTGGCATTTAATCTAGACTGAAATAGTACTTTACAGTACATCACTATAATAAATACTTTAAAAGACAATATCATAGATTCTAAATTACCTATCCTACGAATCGCGACGGGTCCGAATGTGCAGACGACGTTGACGAGTGTGTCAATATTCATACATTTTCGATCTGCCACTAATGTTTATGTGGTTTATTATTTTTATTTTAGTTATTAATTCATATTTTTTGTTAGCTCTCTTCACTTAATCGAGTAGTAGATTAGTTAGTTTTTATTTTATTGTTGGTTACTTTAGTTTCTTTTGTTTTATTCGGTTATAGTATTTCGTGTTAATTTTAATTTTGATACTTTTAAATATATATTTCAGGTTGATAATATTGATGATACAGCTGGTTTTGTTTAGTTTTTTTTTTCAGTAATTACTATTTATTTCAATAATAAAAAAATTCATAAGTTACGTCTACTTATTATTTTTTGTACATTTCATACAGTAAGGTATTTTTTGTAATATTAAGAACATTCCTTAATTACTTTTATTTATTTTATTATTTTTTTAATATCTAAAATTTTTACATATTTCCTTATTTATTTCGACTTATTATTCATTTTCGGTTTATTTTAACGACTTAGGTTTATATTCTTCTTACTAATCCTAATGAAAATTGAAAATAATTTCATAAATATATTAAATAAATATTCATGTAGTTCAAGCGGGCGAAGCCACGCGGATCTAGCTAGTTCCTACAGCTATATACGGAATACAGCGTATAGCCAAAAAAAAGTTTTTATCACAAAACGGTTTTATCACAAAACGATCCACTCTGTCAAACTTGGCATTAGTTGTTGATGATTTAGCTATGGCGTTGGATATTTCTGAACAGGTAGATTGCATTTATACAGACTTGGCCAAAGCATTCGACGTCGTCGATCATGATATTTTATTAAATAAACTTCGTATGTATGGTATTAATGGCAATCTGATTAATTGGTTTAAGACTTACTTAGTGAACCGTAAAATGAATGTAGTCATAGGGGGATATCTGTCGCAAACGTTTACTGCGACAGATATCCCCCCTCTGGTGTCCCCCAAGGTTTCATTCTTGGTCCCACGTTGTTTGGGTTTTTTATAAACGACATATATGAGTGTTTTAAGCATTGTAGATTTCAATTATACGCTGACGATCTTAAAATATACAAGAAAATTAATAACATCGACGACTCGTTTAAATTACAACAAGATTTGGATAGACTTTCATTGTGGTGTAATTATAATAAATTAAAAATGAATCACCTCAAATGTTACATTATAACATTTTGCCGTAAAGTTAAAAATATTAACTTTAACTATTCTATAAATGGAAATATTTTAGGAAGAGTCAACCAAATTAGCGATCTCGGTATCATATTAGATAATAAGTTAAGTTTTATACCACATTTAGACGACATAATTAAAAAGGCATTCAAACTGCTAGGTTTCATTTTGCGAGCTTCAAAAGAATTTAAAAGGTCCACTACCAAAATAACATTATTTAACTCTATAATACGTAGTAAGCTTGAATATTGTTGTATTGCATGGAATCCTCATTATAAATTACATGAAAACAGATTAGAAAGAGTACAGAAGAGATTTTTACGTCAATTGGCTTACAAAGATAACTTGCTGAAACGAACTAAAAGCTATTCCGATCACTTAAGATTTTATAATGCCGTTTCTTTATCTAATCGTAGAGATTTACTTGATCTTTGCTTCTTACATAAAATTATAAATGGGGGTATCGATAGTCCAAATTTGTTAAACAGAATAGGTTTAGCAGTACCAAGGCGCAATTCTAGAAGCCACAATAAAAATAAGTACACATTTAAAGAGCGTTTTTCTAAGAGTAACTTAGGCAAAGCAGCTCCATTAAATAGAATACTAATATTGTATAATAGTATATTTCAAAAAGCAGATTTAGATATATTTCAACAGTCTATATCCACTTTTAAATTGCAAATAAAAAAATATTGCCAAAATTGTCTTCCTCTTAAATAATTCTTGATAAATCAGAAATGATTATTTATTTTTTTACTATGTTTTTCAATGGTTAAAATTATGACAAAATTTTTGTTTTCTGTTTCTTTTATTGTATAAGTTTTTTTTTTTTTTAAGTGTAAGTACTATCAAAGAATGATTTGTATTATGTTTGTTCTCTTTTTTATTAATTCATGCATGTCAAGTTAGCCTATAAGTGCGGTATACAATTCATGTTGTAGTCTCTTAAGATTGTTTTGTTTTTAGCATAAGAATTATTACTGTATACAACGTTGGCTTCCTATTAAATAAAATAAAAAATAAAAATAAAGTAATCTACAAGGGAGTACTTCTATGATTTCTGGTAAATTGTTGATATAATTATAACTCCTAACAATGTACCAAGATACATAAAACTACATTTATATATTACCTTTAAGGCTACAATGTTTGGACATAAATAATTCCTTATACATAAACATATTTTGTTTCTTTATCATTGCAAATATATTTTGCGCTACAATATGTTTGTGTACATAAATTAAAGATACTTGTTGGCGTTTTTAATCTTTCAAATTATAAGCAACATACGTAATATATTTTTTAATACCAATAAATCAAATATACATTAAATAAATCAAAATTAAATCAGCTTCACGCTGTATCCCGCACACAGCAGGGTAGCCAGAGGGAACCTCGTGTTAAGACACTCTGTTCCCCCTTTCCGCCGAATTCTGGAGGCATTGCGTGCTGAATGGCGGAGCTCAACGCCGCGCTTTGCCTCGACACCAGAGTGGAGAAATGAAAATATCTGAGCCACGACCGGCCCCAAAAATTATACATCAAAATAAATTTTGTTAATAAAAAAGAAATTGTTACAAGAGTAGCAACACAACACTATTGCGCGGTCGTATAGACACTGACTGATCGGCTTATGAATTAATATTTGGGAAGGTAACGTTGGTTAAGGCAACCGCAATAACACCCAGCGCGCCCTCTCATGGATTAGTGTGATATGTTTTTGTTTATGTTAAAACTATATTATTATATTATATGTTTGTTTGTGATTTTCGATAACTGTTATATTACTTTATGTTAGACTGTGAATATGCATCACTTTGCATGTTAATAGATGACTAACACCATTAAACAAAATTATATACTTAACTTAACTTAGCTTCACGCTTTATCCCTAGCGGGGTAGACAGAGAGAATGGAGCGCCAAACGTTATGGTCTCTACATACCTCTTTCGCCTCGTCCACTGTCATCAACCTCTTCATACATGCCCTCCGGGGGGTCCTCATGCTTTTTACGTGACCTTCCTCCCCCTACCTCTCTTACCGCTCACTTCTCCATCATAAATCTTTTTTGCCATTCTTTCATCACTCATTCGTTCGACGTGCGCAAACCAGCTGAGCACGTTCTTCTTCATTCTCACCGTGACGTACTAAAACTGCATTGTGTACGGCTAAACGCGCAGCTGTGCTGACGTTTTGCCATCTCATCAATACAGCTAAAGCTCCGTTAACTTTGTTGCCGGCAGCGATACGCCTTTCCACATCCATCTCGTATCTTCCATCTCTACTGAACATACTTCCCATGTATACCACTTCATTCACTTGTTCTAATATCTTACCATTTACACTGATCTTGCATTCCGTCTTTTCTTCATCTCTTTCAAAAATTATACTATTTTTAATTACTAGTTATATTATAACAAAATTAAATGATTTTTAATTACTACTTTATTTTAGTATAGTTATATAACTCAATAAAAAAAAAATTGACACCTTTTGACAAATAAATTTGTCTTACCCATTATATATACTTATATAGGTGTGGAAACTTAATTAGATAAATATCGAATATAGAATAGAACTATGTAATTTTGTAAATCTTAACTTATAAAGATCAAATTTATTTTTTGCATTCCATGGTGTTAATGAACAAGCGCATACTGTATTAAGCCACCATTTTTAATAAAAAAATATTCTTTGGTATGGTAGCTTCACTTTGGTAGCCGCACATAGCAAGGTAGGCAGAGGGAACTTGGAAACCTAGTGTTAATATACTCCGTTCTTATAAAGACACTTCCTTTCCCAATTTCTGCCGAATTCTAGTGACATGGCGTGTCGAATGGAGGAACATAACGCTCCACTTTGTCCCGTTACCAGAGCGAGGGTATAAAATTTTTAAATATTTCATTTCCTCGATTGGGAATCGAACTCACAACCAATCTCGTACAGTTACAGTCAGTACAGTTACAGTCGCATACTTGTGCCGGATGTAACGACTGGCCGCAGAAAAATTAGAAAAAATATTAGCTACTTCAAAATTGCAAAAATATTACAATGCAAATGCAATCTGATCAAATAATGAAATATAGGTAAAAATGTCGGAAAGAGCTTTCGTAAGAACACACATACGCTTAGGAACGTGCAAAGTGAACGTGTGAATAAATAATAAACGATCGCAGCGCACGCCGCGGCACAAATGTACATAAATATGGGTCGTAGTGAAATTTATCAGTTTTATTTTTTAAACTTTATGCTTTTCCTAAAATCCTGGCGTGAAAGGAGACCAAAGATTCAATATCCGATATTGAATATAATACGAATTAAAACAATTTTGCGCTGCATTTCTTAGGATAATTATTAATTATTGTTTTAGCTAGAGGCTGTCGTCGCGCAGGGGCACAAGGATACGATAAGGATACAGGAACGTATCGTGACGGTTGTAGGTTCGATCTCCACTAGAGGGAATGAATTATTATTTATCAATATTTTAATTTTTTCGCTCTGACATTAAGGCAAAAGCCCGGCGTTGAGTTCCGCCGAGTCAACAAGCAATGCCTCAAAAAATTCGGTGGAAAGTGGCGAACGGAGTGCCGTAACACTAGGTTCACTCTGTTTTACCCGCTACATGTGAGATACAGCGCGAAACTAAACTAAACTATTAAACTAACTAGTGATACCACTATCAAAATCATACAAATACATATACAAAATCCGACGACAAAATTTGAAAGTAAAAAAATGAGTCGCACAAGCAAGTCCGAGTTATGTTACCACGGTATTCCCTAAAACATATCGAAAGGATCCATTAACATTGCTGATGTGTCACTCAGTAATTTAGATATTTTACTTATATAGTTAACTAAGACAAAACGTACAATTTCAATTAAAGAATACCTTCTTTTTTTATAGGGTGTTAAGGTCATCGATGTTTGATATTCATTTCCTTTCAGCATAGTTTGGAGCTAGAAACTTATTATAAGTATCTTCCCTCTCAAAACCAGCTTTTATAATAACTTTGTATATATTTTCTATTTATTTTGTTTTAGGGAAAATAATAAACAATTCATTAATTATTGGGCATAAGCCAATTTAGTTGCAGTTGCGAGATGCAGCTATTTTCGTGCACGGTTCTAATACCCACGTTGCATATAAAGGGAAGATATTCCTTCAAACTAGCCCTCTATACGGTCGTACGGTTAATCTGATAAGCCCGTAAGTGCATTTAGACTAGCTTTGACTATATTGATGTTTACTCATTTAAAGATTATATATATTTAGAAGTTATATAGTAAAAGGTTATGTAATTTAAAATGTTTATTTAAAATTAATTTCTAGACGACTAAATAAGTGTTTATAAAATAATAACTTTTAGATAAGATACGACGATGCCTCAGATAAAAGCATGTTCTTGCGAGAGTTTTAGTTAGATAAGTACGTATGGCTATATATTTTGGTTCTTCTCATGTTTTGATAGAATGCAAGTACAATATTCTTTCGTAACGTATATTAGTAATTTATACCAAAATTAAATATCTTCCAGTTTAATATTAACTACATACATTTTTTGATGTACTTTTATCATGAAAAATTTTCGCGGTCCACGCTTTTATGCCTAGCGCTTTTATACGTATTATTTATAGATTTTATTAAATGCCGTTGTGGTGCATTGAAACTATGTTTGACTATCACATGGAAGTTGTGGATTCGAACCCTTTTCGGTAATTAATTTATAATTATTTTCATTTCACCTCTGGTACGCCAGCATTGTCTTCCGCACTGGAGTGTTTTAACACTACGCTGACTTTGTATTCATCTTCATTCGCAATGTACTAAATCTATACCATATTCATTTTGGCATGAGATAAAATGTAAACAAAAAATTTGTTTCTAAAACCTTTATTTTTGACTTTAAATGACCACAAAGTAGATAAGTCCAGTTTGGTCAACCTGGATAAAAAGTAAAGATTTTTTTATAATAGGCAGTATATTTCTATTATAAAAATGCTAATGTTAAATTATAATCATCCATCCTATGCGAGCTTATTCTATCTGGTCTAGCTTTATATGCAATAGTAAGTAATAGGCAAATCTATATGTCAATTTTAATTTAATAGAATAAATTTTTGTGAGACTTATTTTGTACTTCAGAAATTAATAATACGATCTAATTAGATTACTTATTCAATATGTTAAACATACTTGTATATACTAATTTTGATTTGTAATTATATAGGAAGAGAAATTTGACTATCGACTCGACTTTATATAGCAAGAGAAACACGACTCTTCCTTTACAAATATCCTATTTTAACTGAAGCTCTAAAATATTGAAAGATAAATAATTAAGCAGAGTTTCAAAGCCTGTATGACATAACAAAGAGTAGGTCCTTGCAATTTCCCGTGCGAAACGTGCACACAGGACATTGTGACACCTCATTCCATTAACCGTAGTTGTAAACAATCATCTCACTATAAAGGTAAATATTTTCATGTATTAAATAGATAGACATAAAATGTAAGATTTACGATCAATATAATTAATATCTTAAGGTATTATCTAAGGTATGAGGCCGTCGCGTCGTGGCACGAGCGTCTGTAAGCGCGGCAGTTGCGGATTCGATACCAGTCGGGGAAATAAATTATCATTTGTTAATATTTTCATTAATTCGCTCTGGTAATAAGGCAAAGCGCGACGTTGAGTTTCGCCACTCAACGTCTTAACATTAACACTAAGTTGCCAACCCTACTATTTAAGGGATACAGTGTGAAGCTGAGAAAAAAAAGGAGAAGAAAGAAATATTAGCTTAGCTTAACTGGGAATTTTATGTTAGACAATATTCATACTCGTATATTACAAGTATGAGGAGTGCTGTATTAAATTACTAGAGAAAACAAAATTTACTAAATTGCTACAAATAAAAGAATATATGTGTTCGAAAGTGTTTAAGGTTAAAATAGTTATTACTATAAAGTGTTGCATTCTTACAAATGTTAATTATTTCAAATTATTATTTTCAACGTATGGAAAGTATTAGATATAATATTTAATATATGTTTTTAATAAACAAGTGGCCACATTGGCACAAGCGAGTGACTGTAAATGCGATGGTTGCAGGATCGATTCCCACCAAAATGGGGAAGGACCTGTCTTAATACTAGGTTCCTTCTGTCTATCCTTCTATATTACTATATACGGGTTGCAGCTTGAAGCTGAAAAAAAAAACTAAAAAGCGAAAAATAATAAACATTTTAATATTAAACTTAGTTTGTAGAAATTGCGACGGAAGTTTACTGACTTACTAAGAAATAATATTAATTATATTATCATAACTAATAACCAAAATGTGTCAAAAGGACAAAAATAAAATAAATCAAAATAATTTCAGATAAACTCTTTATTTGTATGTATATTTATAACATTTCTACTACATGAAATTATTATATTTATTACACAACATAACTTATCGTATGTATAATAAGCTTATTATATATTATAAAGAACATTAGTATTTATAGTGAAAAAATTATCACCAAAAAATAGAAATTTGAATTTAACATTGGACGTCGATTAATTATATAATATAAATTATTATTAATCAGTGCATTCCAAATTGAACATAGAAATTAATAGCTTAAAGAAAAAATCTTAATTAAACTCAATACACAATGCCTCCAGAATTCGGTATAAAGTGGGAAACGGAGTGTCTTAACACTAGGTTCCCTCTGCCTACCCTGCTGTGTGCGGGGCACAGCGTGAAGCTAATTAAAGAAAAATGTAATATAAATCAACATAAGTAAAACTTATTATTTTCAAAACTAACTATTTTTTTTCTTTAAAACTTGTATATTCAATAATTATTATATTTTAATAATTTAATTTAAAGTACATATGTACGTATATATAAATAACTATTTACATAGCTAGAAAATACAACCCATTTAGATTTTTTAGAACTCAATAATAATTTGACTAGTACAACCTTTTCTTACATTTTACCTTTATAAACTATATTATTATACTAATTAGTAATTCATTTAATAGACAATAATATATATACTATATATTACAATCAAGATACTACCAGTATACAACATAATATATAATATCTTTTTAACCGACTTCTGTAAAAGGAGATTATCAATTCTACTGTATTTTTTAATGTTTGGTACCTTAGAACTTTTGACTGGGTGAACCGATTTTGATTTTAATTTGAAAGCTGGTGTGTTTCGTGTGGTCCCATTTTAATTTGGTCCATTTCTAACACTGTTACCCATGAGAAAATCACATAAATCTCAAATTTGCAGTAAGTATGGCGCGACAAATCAACGAACAACTCAATATCACGCCAACCAACGATTTTTTTTTATTGGCTAGGATACAATTTAAGAGTAGTTTGATGAGAGTTCAGTTAGGTTCCCATTATGTTCCCGGTTGTAGTCTTAAATATATTGACATGTTGACTTCAAATAACAATCATATAGTATAATTATACTCTTATCATTTTTCCCTCACAACAGAATTAACGTTTTTATTTTTATTCCGCTAATTAAGCACTTCGTTTGTAATAGAATTTTAAGGAAACGTTCAATTTCCTCTCAGCGAGCGAGAGTACGGTATTACCTGTTACCTAATACCTTAACAAAGATATGTATATTCCATTCAAAGTTCACTCTTAGGTGTTGCTGGAAATGTTAATGGTTGTTATTATTAGATAATATTTTACTTTGTTTATGTGATTTTTACTTTACGTAATAACGTTAATAGAATTAATATTAACATTTGATTACTATAGAATTCAAAGAATATAGTATATAGTATATATAAAACTCTAAAATTGATTAGAATAATATTGATTATATTTTATATAATCAAAATTATTAGCCAATATTGAACAGCAAGTAAATATGTTAAAGTGATTCCTTTTTCAAGTTTAAGAAGAAAAATCAACATTCTCATGTAAAATATTAAATATAAAAGAAGAAACACTCCTCACAGAGAGCCAAATATATTATAATTTATTTAAATTGAATAATTATTTATTAATTACTATTTCTTGTGCCGCCCTCAACTTTCCATACTACTACCATTTACTGCCCGCTATTATTTAAAAAGCCATAAACTAAAATTATAAAGAATAGATAATATTTTATTAACTACTCTATACATATAAATAAAATTGAAATGCCTGTCTTTCAATTTTCCTTAAATAATCATAAGACTATGAAGTCAAAGCGGGCGGAGGGCCTTTTATGTAAAAACAAAAATTAATATAGATTAATATAACACATAAAACGTGGTAAATCTGTATAAAATAATACATATACAATGTCTAACGAGTATTACGGTAATTCGTAATACACAATACTTTAAACACCTATATATTAAGTCAATTACTTACAAGTCAAAAGTCCATTGATTGTTTACACTACGACACAGATTCTTGTTACTTCATCTAAATTTCTTTATCATTTTAACTATTATTTTTTAAACACAGAACGGTGGTAAATTTTCTTGAACATTTATTAATAGCGAAACTTCCTTAATGTATACTATTGGATTTCGTGAACTTTAACCGTCGCGATTTCGTCTCGGTGTTCTGTACTCGTATTTGACATGGATCTGAAAGAAGTATTTTAATGAAACATAAAATATTACACTTTTGTGTATAATATAAAACGTCAATTATATTTGGGAAGTTATTTTTTTAGTAAGCTTTTAATATTGGTTGAGTGTAAGTTATTGAAACTTACCATTATATGTATCTAAGCTGGCACAACGTTTCCTCGATACGGGGGACGCTGTATCACTGCTATCACGACGATAACCAGGTAAAATTCTCGATTCCCACCGTGTACTACTATCGGTTTTTACAGAGCTTGTCCGCCTCTCTAATGTCTCTAAATCAATGTCCTCAAGTCTTTCTATAGCGTCTTTTATATCTTTGCCGCTGTCCTATTAAACATTAAAATCTATATTAAAAATTGATAATTTATACACAATCAAATCTCCATATAAAACAGAATAAATAACTTACCGACATATTACAACATCCGAAACAGGGCATTTTTAAAATGTATTTTTATCAGAATGTCACGAGAGAAAAGTTTTTAACAGTAACGCGGGACGACGATATGTAACCGCGAAAACGAGCTTCTTTATTGAAGGACTTGGATGCAGTGTGAGCGGGCGGTCGTTGGTTCCTACTGTATGATATCTATTAAAGCTCACATGTGAAACATTGCCGAATCTATGTTCAATTTATTACAGGCAGTTGCCCTGTTTTTTTAACTTAAAACATTATATGATTTTAGTTTTCTAAAAATATATTTTAAATGGGCACTAAGCAGTTTTTTAAAAACTTTTAATCACTTTTCTAGAAATTAATCAGACGAAAATAGCACCGGG
This sequence comes from Heliconius hermathena, assembly GCA_013403705.1. Classification (NCBI taxonomy): domain Eukaryota; kingdom Metazoa; phylum Arthropoda; class Insecta; order Lepidoptera; family Nymphalidae; genus Heliconius; species Heliconius hermathena. The sequence continues at coordinate 372,621 of JAAIXJ010000021.1, read as the reverse complement.
AAATGGCTCTTCCACCGTTACGCTAGAGCTCACTTCGCCAACTGTCTGCCGCCAGGACGTTGTAAACTTTCAGGACCGTACATCCAATGGCGCGCACTGTGTATTGCGATACTTTATTGTGATTGTGATATTTCTATTCACATATACATATGGATGGATTTTAAGGAAATTATTATTAAAAATAGATCAATAATTTCTAATGTTCTATGAGAATAAAAATGTCATATTGTTAATATTAAAATTAAATAAACGTCTTTCAGATTCAGGTTAAAAACATGTTTTGGATAATAATTTATAATATCATCTCTTTTTCAAAAACGAACTAAACTAAAAATCAGACGACCATTTAGTTTCAAAATCTCTCCGAGCATGCGCTCTTGCTGTGAGTAGTTTGAAACTAGCAGATTTTCCTTTATCAGTGGGAGGTCGCAGCTTTCCGTTTAGTTTCGTTGTCATGGCAACATAATTCAAATGACGTTCAACAGGTACCTAAATAAGTGGGAATAAACTTTTCAGTCAGTCTTTTCAGGGCTGCAGGTCTATGGGGCTATACATACGGAATCTAGAATTATTATGCTTATATATAATTAATATACTATGATATATGTGTGTGTATATATATATATATATATATATATATATATATATATATATATATATATATATATATATATATATATATATATATATATATATATATATATATATATATATATATATATATATATATATATATATATATATATATATATATATATATATATATATATATATATATATATATATATATATATATATATATATATATATATATATATATATATATATATATATATATATATATATATATATATATATATATATATATATATATATATATATATATATATATATATATATATATATATATATATATATATATATATATATATATATATATATATATATATATATATATATATATATATATATATATATATATATATATATATATATATATATATATATATATATATATATATATATATATATATATATATATATATATATATATATATATATATATATATATATATATATATATATATATATATATATATATATATATATATATATATATATATATATATATATATATATATATATATATATATATATATATATATATATATATATATATATATATATATATATATATATATATATATATATATATATATATATATATATATATATATATATATATATATATATATATATATATATATATATATATATATATATATATATATATATATATATATATATATATATATATATATATATATATATATATATATATATATATATATATATATATATATATATATATATATATATATATATATATATATATATATATATATATATATATATATATATATATATATATATATATATATATATATATATATATATATATATATATATATATATATATATATATATATANATAAATTACGCCCTGCTGATCCCACCAAATGCAGAGAAGAAGCTTAGAACCATGGATATTTGGTTTTGGCGACGATGTTGATGCGTGACCCGGCATGCCCCACGATTTTTTTCGCTTTGGATTGTCGTAGTGAATCCACTTTTCATCCCCAGTGACGATACGGTGCAGAAAACCTTTTCTCTTTTGCCGTTGAAGCAACAATTCACACATGAGAAAACGTCGTTCTACGTCTCTCGGCTTCAACTCATACGGCACCCAATGCCCTTGCTTTTGGATCATTCCTAACGCTTTTAAACGTTTTGAAACTGTTGACGCATCTACTTGTAACGTTTTCCTGAGCTCTACTAACGTCTGAGATGGATCTTCTTCAAGCAATGCCTCCAATTCTTTGTCTTCAAATTTTGTCGGTGCTTCAAGGTCAAAATCATTACTTTTGAAGCGCCTAAACCAGTCTCTGCACGTTGCATTCGACAAAGCATCGTCTCAACGAGAATTCTGTGTGTTTCTGCTGCAGATTTTTTCTGAATAAAGCAATGCAATAAAATTCCCCGCAAAAACACTTTATTTGGCACAAAAGTACACATTTTCACAAAGGAAAAATAAATATGTAGTTGACACTGTAGTAAACTATTCTACTATAATTTGAGGTTACATTTAGTACTACTTTGGTGATTCGTTACCGCACGAAATTCCATGCACAGAGTGCCGCAACGCCATCTTTCAAAAAACAGAGAACGAGAACTTATTCAATGGCCTAATATATGAATAGTACACCAATAAGATTTACAGTTTTATACTTATTTAGAAAAATACTTATTTAGAAAACGTATAAAAATTTAAACGTAGCGGGAATCGAACTTAAAAAATATACAGTTTTATCAATAATTCTCTATACAAGAGAGCAAAGAAAAATGAAGCATCGTGTAATTATGATTCAAGTCATTAAAATATTATATAATAGTTAATATGAATATTTTCTAGCAATATCGAATATTAAATTAAAGAAATCAGCATTTTTACTACAATTTTAAATTAAACAACTCCTTGTTTGTAATTAGCGATATTTCATTTAACTATCACGAAAGCAGAAACAGAATAAAACATTTCTATTAATGGTGTCTTCCATTAAAATATCTCGCAGTTATCTACCTACCTACCTAAGTACTTATTACTTACTCTCCTTCATTCAAAGGAAATACGAAATAAATTTTTAATAAGTTCCGAGCTAGTGATCTATACCGTCCACGGTATTGTATTAGGAAGTATTCAATATTCACACACCCCATACTGTACCGTACGCGTGTATGCATTTATATAGAAGTATGTTTATTAGCCATCGTTGTATGCACTTTACATGCAGTACACAAACGCACCGCTGTTCCCGGGCGCACCTGTTGTCTGGATCGCCCGTGTCAGAGAGCGCGCTGGGAAAAATCAATCCAGCTCCTATCTCTTATGTGTATGATATGTTAAAATGTGTGTTGGCTGTAAGCGCGACTGGTTGTGGGTTCGATCTCCACTCGAGGAAATTATTTTTGTAATATTTTCATTCCTTCGTCGAGTGTTGAGGCAAAGCGCGGTGCTGTGTTCCGCCACTCAACACGCGATACCTAAAGAATTCGGTGGAAAATGGGAACGGAGTGTCTTAACGGAATGTGTTTAGGTGTGACCTACTGTGGCTGTGTGCGGGATACATCGTGACGTTTGAAAAAAAATTCTAATTAGTGCAGTGACGTGTAATTAAAGCATATGTCTATGCGTTGCCGAAAATACCGGTAAAAAAGGTAAGCACAAAAATATACATGTATTTTCAACATTTAGTATTATACGTTTGACGTAGTGACGATTGTTGGAAAGAAAACAATAGCTCAATAAATTTCTGAAAAGTTCACACAAAAAAAATATATAAAACAAAAGCGGATTTCAGTCACACACAATTACATTGCAAACGTTCAGAAATGTATTCAGCGGACTCGTGTACATATTTATGTTTGTTGTTTAAATATTTGTATTATTTAAAAAAAAATGGAACCAAAAATAGTAATCCTTTTTTAACCGATTGTGCGTGGCAAACGAGGATAATATGTTTTAGAGTCTATATATATAGGTAACAGACATCCCGATTTTAGCAGGACGTCCCCATTTTTAGTTCAAAAATTAAATGTCTTGGTCCCGCTTTTTACGGATTATTCCCCGTACTGTGAAAAATATTTTCTAATTACTTTAATTAGTTTTGAATAAATACAAATAAGTACATTCGTTAGTTAAGTAAAAATATTCTAAAGATTTAACTGTCTTACAGAGTGAACCAAAATAATATCGTTTAAGCATACTTAGTGACGATTTTATTTACATTAAAAAAAATATATTGATATCACCAACTTTATTAAAAACTTAAATAAAAGAATAAGCAATAATTTAAATACTGTTTTGTTAAATTTCTTATCCCGCTTTAAGCGGAAGAATTCCGCTTTTTTACTTAAAATGTTTAAAAATCCCACTTTCCACCGTGATAAATTCCGCCGACGCTGGTAGTTATGAATGATTGTTTGTTCTTAAAAAGCCTCGCAGAAACCAAACAAACGGGTTGATCGATATTTATGATTCTTGTCATTCTGTTCGTTATAGGCTTATATATAATTCACCACAGCGAGACATACTTAGTCGATTTTTCATTTTGACAATATTAAAATGAAAAATATAAAAAATCGACCAACTACGTACCTAAACATGTCAAATATCGGTTCCATTGAATACCGGTATAGGTTCCTATCATCATTTAAGTTACAGTAATTTAAAAATCTTTGTGTTTAATTATTCCGCTTTTATTACTTGGAGACAGCTGCAGCGATAGCCTCCTACTAGTGGTATGGCCGTGGCCGTAAATAAAAACAATAATATTTAAAAAATATGAAATCTGACTGCACAAAAATTAAAAAGAAAAATAGCAAGCCCAATAAAGCCCAATAGATATACTTAGTTTATTAGTATTAACACTCGATAACAAAAGATTTAGTAGTATTTGCGTTATGGATGCTTAATTATATCTTCATATATTTTATAATATCACTTTTTTGTATAACGGCGACAACTTTTGTTTGTTACACTCGTCGCGATATTGAAATTTCAAGTTAAATGTACCGATTTGGATTAATTAAAGTGACTTTAATAATTGAGAGAAGAACCAATACTTTAATATTAATACTTTATAAAATAATTGAGTTGGATAAAGCTTCATCAATATTATAGATGTAGAAAAAAAATTAAAAAAAAAATCAAATTAGCTTCACGCTGTATCCCGCACACAGCAGGATAGGCATAGATGCAGAAAAAAGTGATAATATTCCTACTATATAATATATAGTAGGAATATTATCACATTTTTCTGCATTCGTGTTTTAGAAAATTAACTCCAACAAAAAAAACATTTATTATAACATAAACATTATAAGTATTACTTAAGTACATATTATTATAACATTTATGTTCGTTGTATGTACATATGTATGCCGATTGTGGGTTCTATTCCCACTCGGGGGAAAGAAATATTCAATATTTTCATTTCCTAGCTTTGGTAACGAGTCAAAGACCTGCGTTGAGCAATTCTGCCACTAAACATGCAATGGCTGACGAATTCCGTGGAAAGTGGATAATGGAAATGTTATGTGCGGAACGTAGTTTCATACTACTAGGTTCCCAGGTTCCCTCTGCTTACTCTACCTAAAAAAACGAGTGTACGTAAGAGGTAATTTTAAGTAGCAGGTACATGGTCTAGTGGATCAGTATTAAGTATCCTCAAAATATGCCCTAAATACACGACAAAAACATTTCTACTTTCTGACGTTCTTAAATAATATTTCTTATTGTTTCCTTTACATGGCTTTATATTTAAGGGCTATATTATAAGAAAGAGGATTTTACAATATCCAAGAATTTTCAAGAAAGATAATTCAAATATTCGTAAATCAAAATTATACAATATTTATTACTAGCGAACCCGCGCGGCTTCGGCCGCTTGAACTATATGAAAATGTATTAAGTATATGTATAAAATTATGTTCTGTTTTCGATATTATACTAAGTAAATATAAGCCTCAATGTTTAAAATGAGCCGATAAAGAATAATGAGTAGACATAAGCAAAGGAAATACAATTCTTAATATTAGGAAAAATACCTGAGTAATTAAAATGAACAAATTAAATAAGTAATAGAAAAAAAATAATCTAAATTAAATCAGCTTTATTTTGTATCTCACATACAGAAGGATAGGCAGAAGGAACCTAGTGTTAAGACACTCTGTTCCCCACTTTACGCCGGTTTCTGGAGTTTGCGAGTTGAGTTTCAGATGTCAACGCTGCGCTTTGCTTTGATACCAGAGCGAAGAAAAGGATATATTTAAATGTTAAATAAATATTTAATTTCGTCGAATGGGGATCAAAACCACAACCAGTCTCGTTAAGTCACACTTAGTGTTCCTGCGCCACGACATAAAAGTAACTAAAGGGAAGGAATTAAAAAACGGCTACGACATCTCCGGACCCGACATGCCCACCCACTATGATAACGTTAGAAACCACATGCCTTCTACTATAGATGTGGTGGTGCACANCACGGCAAGAGGGCATAGCCCTGACACCGTTCCCCCTCTCCCCTCAGCGGGTGAGAGAGAAGACATCAACGAGAATTAAAAAAATAAAGCCCATGTTCGTACCAAAACCCTCAAGTATCTCTATATGAAATCGTGATTATACAGACAGACAAAAAAAAATGTCCTCTAGTCTTTAGTCAAAAAACTAAATGTACAGACAAAATATATTTACTGTTTTATAATATGTATAGACAAAGTACTTTATCAGATTTATTTAACTTGAAAGCAAAAGGAATCGCGTGTTATAAGATACTCCTTCCCGAATTTCCGAGACATTGCGTTTCGAGTGATGGAACACAGCGCCGCGCTTCGTCTTACCGGAGCGGGGAAATGAAAATAGTTTCATAAATCTCTTGAACCTAAGACCAATAATTCAATCCAACATAAGACGGCTATGTTTACAGCCAATAATATTATATTGTAAAGCACAATCAAATAAAAAACATAAATGTGAAATGAGAGCCAAGTTAAATGTTAAACATTACTCGGAAAAATTGTATGTGCAGGTTTTATTATATTTACAAGTTAGTGTAGTTCCAGTTCTTGGACTGGATTATTAGGTTGATATTTGATTTAAAACTTTAGAGCTTGAATTTTATCCCGAGTGAACACAAAACTCAACATACATATAGATCTCCCATTTTGTCAGTGACGTCACATTACTTAACAGAACAACACACTACTTAACATTAAACTTGGTTCTCATTTCACATTTTTTACATTTTTGATGGGTTATAATTACTTTTCGTAAAGAAATATTATTCTTAATCATTTATACTTTGTTGTTTTTAAAATCGCTTTATTTTCCTACGTTCTGTGATCTAATTTTTATAGTAACATTTTCTTACTTTTTGGGTAGTATTAATTAATAATTATTAATTCTTAGTTTTTACTCAGATATATGTATAACAGTCTACCTTTGTGGCCAGGTTTTTGATGAGTGAGTGAAGTCAGTCATAAAAAGCCAGTTTTTAAGCACTAATATCAATAACCATTTGAGTTAAATTGTTGAAATTATAAATACATTACAAGGTAGGAGGTTTTCATAAATGTTCTTGTTTCATACGTGTAGACTAATTAGTCTACACGAAACTGGAAATGAACACTTTTGAGCCCTATATAACTAAAGCAATTGCTTTAGTTATATAGGGCTCAAAAGTGTTCATTTCCAACTTTTTAACTTAGCTGGACATGCTGGCGCCTGTCTTGGTAAAAAACAATTACTAAAGCTTTTACTGGGCTATTTTGGGCATAACAATCAAAGGCCCTATAAATCCTTCCAACGTAAATCTTTATGGAAAGTGCAGTCCAGTTGAGGATTTACATATTGCCAAATCTATATTATATTTATCCAGATGAATTTTACATAACAATATTATAAATTTATATTTAACAATTTTTAAAACTAATTCCAAAAAACATAATTATATATATTTTAAGAATATAATAGCATATTGATCATCAATATGCTATATTTATCTTTATTGGGACTTGTTAACCAAAAAAAATATGAAAAAATAAGATAAGTAGTTTTTTTATTACCAGTAGGTACAGATAATTTAATTACCACTATATTGCTGTATACCTATAAATAATAAATAGATACAAGGTTCTTATATGAAAAATCTACAAATAAGAGTGTAAAAAAGTTACTTAGTTTAATTTTTTAGTTTCTGTATCATATTCTACTGCGAATTAGATCATCGAAATAAATCTATCTATACTTATAATAAGATCGTAACGGATCTGTGTCTGTACTTGGAAGATCTTTAAGAAAAATGATTCTTAGCACCTTTATTAATGCAGTAGAACATAAAACAATGATTTTTTATTTTTTTGTCTGTTTGTCTGTGCGTTTGTTATTGCTAATATCAGAATTGGCTTAACCGATTTACATGCCGTTTTCGCTATTGGATTCTTTTTTTTAGTATCAGTTCGTAAATAAAAAAAGTTATAACGATTTAAATACTTAGTTCGACAAATTTGCTAATTGTTATAACAGTTGTTTTATACATCTGTTTTACCGAATTGGTTGAATCTTTAGCTTTCAATTTGTATGATGATAAAAAACATGGAGATTTCATGATTTAGGATCGGGAGCGGTGTTTATGAGGGAAAAATTGCGTTTGTCGTGCATGGGTACTTACCGTCTACCTAAATATCGTATAGTTAAATATTTTCATTAAATACAACAAACTTTGGGACGAAAATCAAATAAATACCCATTTATTAATATTTTGAGGCCAGTCGAAGAACGGAACACACGAAGTGTGTGGTTGTTGTTGTTATAAAAAAGTTATATCAATTTAAAGTATGTTGTTTGACAAAATTTCTCCTTCCTAAAATAGTTACCTTTTACAAATGTTTTATTGAATTGGCTAAGTCTTTAGTTTTCAATGTTTTGTTCTTTGATATTGTTTGTAATTTATTATTTGTATAGTGATAAAAAAATCAAGATTAAGGATTCTCCAATGTTAATTGACACCCTCTCAAGCAGCCACGTAGTACTTGCAATTTATCAATGATAGAGATTTGTGGAGATATATAGATAATTAATTTATTTATTTATTTATTTTTAGTTTCACGCTGTATCCCGCACACAGCAGGGTAGGCAGAGGGAACCTAGTGTTAAGACATTCCATTCCCCACTTTCTGCCGAATTCTGGAGGCATTGCGTGTAGATAATTTATTATATAGATAATTTATGTTTTAACTGAGAATTTTGGCGGAATCGGGATCTATGTTAAAAAAAAACACGTTTACAGTCTGCGCGCAGTTACGGTTTATCTAGACAGATGTAAGACAAATAAAAAAAATATTAAATAATTATAATTAAGACTTTGAATAAGTTCTTGCTGTTTTTTGAAAGATGGCGTTGCCTCTGTGCATAGAATTTCGTACGGTAACGTATCACCAAAGTATAATAGTACTATATGTAACCTCAAATTATAGTAGAATAGTGTTTACTACAGTGTCAACTACATATTTATTTTCCCTTTGTGAAAATGTGTACTTTTGTGCCAAATAAAGTGTTTTTGCGGGGAATTTTATTGCACTGCTTTATTCAGAAAAAATCTGCAGCAGAAGCACACAGAATTCTCGTTGAGACAATGCTTTGTCGAATACAACGTGCAGAGACTGGTTTAGGCGCTTCAAAAGTAATGATTTTGACCTTGAAGACAAAGAGCGTTCTGGAGCACCGACAAAATTTGAAGACAGAATTGGAGGCATTGCTTGAAGAAGATCCATGTCAGACGTTAGTAGAGCTCGGGAAAACGTTACAAGTAGATGCGTCAACAGTTTCAAAACGTTTAAAAGCGTTAGGAATGATCCAAAAGCAAGGACATTGGGTACCGTATGAGTTGAAGCCGATAGCCGTTTAAGCGAGCAGCGCTTCCATTCTTTTGAAGAAGCCGAAAAATGGCTTGATTCCTGGATTGCCTCGAAAGATGAGTCGTATTTCCGACGGGGGATTCAATTGCTACCAGAGAGACGGGAGAAAATGGTCTCTAATGATGGACAATACTTTGAGTAATATTATTGTAAGCATTATATTTTAAATTATTTTTTTTAAAACAAAAAAAACAGCGAGGACTTATTCACGGTCCTAATAATAAAATTTTTAGGGTTCTATTTTTAGGGTTTATTCGCCGCATCATTAAAACCTATTAGTTATTTGCCAATCACAATCCTGAAATTGATACAGAAGCCTCGGTGGGCGAGTCCGACTCGCACTTGGTTTTTTCGTTTTTCTTAAATACACTCGCATAAAAATTCGTATATTTCAAACGGGCGAAGCCGCACGGGTGCCGCTAATATTACATATATTCTGACTCTGTTCATATTGTCTACTAATTACGATAACAGTTTATATTTACAATATATACGCCCTGTCTATTGATTGTGGATTCTCGAAGTAATACTTATACCTATTCAAAACAATTTTCATTTCCTCCGAAAAACAAAACACGTTATAAAGTTTCGTCGATCAATGCGCAATGTTAAGAAATTAAGCCGATTTATTTCTTACAAGAGGTTTCCTCCGCCTATCCATACCAGACCACGTTTCGTATTTTCGAAAAAGCTATAAGCAAAAAATAAGGTTTCTTAGATCATTAAGGGACCAAATATTTCAACATTTTAAAACTTTACTTTTAGTAATTCTTGGTGAAACTTTGTACTACGCAACACTTAAAACGATAATGACTGTAGGTACTCACAGACAACAACAATAAGAATAAAAAGAATGAAAACAAAACTCCATCTCAATCAATCATAAACAAGGCGTCAAATTTTCTTGTTCAAAAATGAATTGAAAACTGAGTTTCCTTATACCAAATATACCTCACTCACCTTTATTGCTTATAAAAACTATGCATTTTAAAATATAAGTACCAGGAAACTATTGGACTGAGCGTGTGTAAATAGAAAAATATTGTTTTTTATAAATATTCATTAAGATATTTATGTGTATGCTCTCATAACTTTTATATAATAGTATTATAATATTTTTATATTATATATCTAGGTTACTTTAAATAATTAAAATTAAAATAGTTATTTTCTTACCATCATGTCTTGGATCGTTCTGCCAATCCTCTTCTGAAACAATAGAAAATAGTAAATACAAATAAAAAAATTTATAAGTAATCAATCAATTATTTATAAATAATCAGCTCTATGCTGTATTCCGCACACAGCAAGGTAGGCCTCTTCCTACTTTGCTGTGTACCTAGTGCTAAGACACTCCGATCCCCACTTTACGCCGAGTTGTGGAGGCATTGCGTGTTGAGTGACGGCACCCAATGTCGCGCTTTGATTGATTTTGTTTTGTTATTTATAATAATTCAAATAAAAATACAAAATGGTGATTAACAAACTATAAGAAACGATTATTTTTCATATTTTTTATATTTTTGAAGTGTTATTCCACACTTAGAAAAGGTAAATACTTTTTAGAAAACGTATAAAATAAACATACACGTTAATCAAAACGATAAAGTAGTAAAACAAAAATTTTATGGTAGGTACCTATCTACATCTAATGTGGGAATGATTTTTTTCGTCGTCCCCATAGTGTTGGGTATCGTTGGATAGGTTTTTCAAAATTATTTGCGTTAAGTAATTATTTGGGTATCACCGTTCGTTTTTCGTTTTTCTATTTAGTAAACTATTCGTGACTTATTAAGCTATAAAATGTCAATGTTTTGGTTAGAGTCAAGTGCCTCTCCCCTAAATCAATTAAACGGTTGTTGTTAAAAAATCAAACATCACCGCAGTAATACCTATGTATATATAAAGAAATTAAAAAAAACTATCGCATTTAAGTTGGCTTTAAGAATATACGAATTTTTAATATAGTTTTTTAGTACTGTTTACTTTCTTTTTGATTCAATTTTCGTTTTATTATTTTATTAATTTTGACATCATTGATTCATAAACATCAATTGCTCATACACATGTAACATGTTAATATAAATAACTTCATTTAACATTACGTCATATGCTAAATTCATATACTTTATATCTTATTAGGTGCATAGCTTGGAGTGTATAATAAAACTATATGCTAGCTCATATAATAATTTATATAAAAAAACACGACTGGATATTTAAAGTCGGCTTTGCGGCGTCCTATGTCCTATATTAAATACTAAATTGAGTGGTAGTAAACAGTTGATACAAACTTTTATATGATAATGTTCAAAGTGAAAGTTAGTTTGGCATTTTGCATCAGTTATATGATATTAAAATATTTTACTGCAGTCACTCGTGTTTATGTTTTTTCCTAGACTAGGAGAGTATACCGTATTTGTTGCTAATAGAAATGTAATTTTCAGTTATACTGATAGTGTCAAAAACGTCGGTCTCTTATAAGCCATTTAACCATTATGTATTTTATAAATCTTTTACAAATAAATAACATTTCAATAAAGATTACTCTCCTAGACGGTACGATAGCTATTTCTAGTTATATAAACAAAGTTAAAATAATTTATAAAGATATATAATTCTTCGTTACAACACAATCTGTAGCTTTAATAGTAGAATATCGCTTATATAAATGAAATATGTGTATGTACACATATTCCTATAGTATTTAGGCTCTCACCGTAAGGAGGAGGAGGAGGTAGGTCTGTGTGCGATGCCTTTGCTAACAAATGACTATTGGATACTATCGACAAAGACATGGTCGGCCACATATCTGTGTCTGTAAGTGAACATAGAATGCTCACGTATGATCAGAATATTCAGATCGAGAACGAAAATATAGTGAGTTTACGGTTTAGCGCTATTATTATTATGTCGTATGAAATTTTATGTAAGCTTGTTGTGTAAACTTTTATGTGAAGCTGATTTATTTATTTTTTTAACATATATTTATGTTAAAAAAATAAATAAATCAGCTTCACTCTGTATCCCCCACACAGTAGGGTAGGGATCTAGTATTAAGACACTCCGTTCCCCGCTTTCCGAGTCGCTCGCCGAGTGCAGGAGGCGTTGCGTGTTGAGCAGCGGAACTCAACGCCGCGCTTTGCCTCGACACCAGAGTGAACAAATGAAAATATAAATATAAATAAATATTTTATTTCCCACAACTAGTCAATTTTACAGTCATACTTTGTGCCCCTGCGCCACGACTGGCCTCAAATGAAATATATGTTTACATATATAAAATCCTTCTGTTACTTAGTGACAGAATAGAGAACAGACAACGCACATCCGAAGCTACGCGGCGTAGCACGCTGAAATTTAGCCTGTAGGTTAGGTCCTTGGGGAGCGTAGGGGAGCACTAAGTAAGGATTTCTCGAAATTCCTATGGGAACGAGCAAAATGCTGTTGCGGGGTGAACTCATTAAAGACAACAATAATCAAAATGGCGACCACTAGATGTCATAGTCACAATAAAAAGAAACATTATTTTTCATTTTAAGTAATGATTTAAGTTATATAAAGTCAAACTACTATTCTCGCTACTTTTAATACCTATAATGTTATTTATTATATGTATACTTTAGTATTTCTTTATTACGCGGGTACGGAAGCAATGATAGCATAGCTAGTGCTATGACTGCCGATGCCGTCGGATTCAAACCCACACCATATTAAGTTGTTCATTGAAATAAAGATATTGCGAAAAAAAGCTAATAAATTCTAAATAAAAAGTGTTACATAAAAATTATAATTACAAAAAGACAAAACTCAACCGCATAGAAAGCTTAAGAAAATTATCCACAAATGTTTACAATTTTTTTAAGTGATTCTGTATTGTCAGTCAGTTTTAAATAATTTTGCTATGGATAAACACATAAACAAATCATTTATTTTTCAAAATAGAATGATTAACAGTCGGAACCCATTTTATTAATTAAGTCTGGTAGGTAAACCTGGTATTGCTGGCTCGGCTGGTCATCAATGTGAAAAAATATTATTAAGGAAAATGCCAAAAAACGTGTTAATAAAAAAATGAAACCGATAAAAACTGATAACCAAAAATAAGCCTTCTAAAAAATATGCGCCATCACGAGACGCCTGGCATATGTGAAACATCGAATTTATTTTGTACAACAACTATGGGACATAGCTCCATGTGCTGTTTAATTTTTTATATGAAAACGCATTATATTTTCTTGTTTTTGTAAATAGAATAATTATGATACTAGCGCACTCTATTGAACTTTTTTGTAAATGTTTCAAGAAAGGAGGAATATAATTGTTATAATAACATTATAGATGGCAGCACTGGCTATTCTTTTTATTATTAATTTTAGTCATTTTCTCGCACAGTAAAAATTTAAACGAAATTATTCATAAATACAATGGCACACCTGTAGATTATTTTATAAAATGGTTGTCATAGAAAAACCTAAAATTCCTAATTCTTAAATACTATTAAAAACTTTAAGTCTATTTAAAACGTACAGTGCATTAGTACATTTATAGTATATACTATAATATAGAGTGGCAACACTTTTAACATTTTACATTTTTATTATTTTTTATATTATTATTTTTTATGATTTTTTATATTAAAATTTTGTTCCCACTAAAGAAAACCATAAAAATATTTAAATAACATAAAAAAATCCTTTGAAACAATAATGAAAAAACACAAAGTGACAAACATACATATTTATGTATAAAGATTCCATCATCTACATACCATTGTCACGTCCTTTTCTCTTTTTCTTGGTACTACTCGAAGATTTGCTGGATTTCTCCGACTTATCTTTGCTTTTCCACCGACTTAACATTTTAAACACACTCACTAAATCAGTTCACAGGAACATTATACAACACCTTGTCTTTTCTTTTTTCATTGTCAACACTTTTTTTACAAGAACACACACAACACGACGTATTTATGGATTAAATGCTCATTTTAATATCACATTTACATTTGTTCATAATACAGCACTAAGTAATTGAACTATTGTACTTTCATTTTTGATATACATTGTAGTTTACGATATGCTTTAATAAATTCTAAATTTTTGTTCTTTAGATTAAATTGTTGTAAAGAAAGATACTAGAAGAGAAAAAAATTAAATTAATGGTATATTTTACGTAAAAGCTCAAAGTCGCAGGCTCGTCAACCTCGCTATTAAAATTATTAGTGGAATTTTTAAATATGTATATTTTTTATTAGTTTCGTATAAAACTACAAATATGCATGTCCTATTAAGTATTGTGTTTATATTTTTTAATGTATAACATTTTAGTTATTTTTTTAATACATAATAAAGCTTTTAGTAACTTTTCAGTGTTTATTTTGCTGTGCATAGTGACCTCTTGAAGATTACGAGGCGAGCTAAGCAGTAATTCTAGCTAGAACTAGTTCTGTGAGAATCCGGCAGATGACAGAAAAAAAAAATTGTAGAGTAAGTTAGGTCTAAACCTAGACTTTAGGAGTGCATCGAGACCTGCGCAGAAAGATGCGCCAATTCAGGTCCTATTCAGTGCTGACAGCTTCCGCGATGCTGTCGGAGAACGGTTTTTCATTTCCGGGACTCTCGATCACAATTTCAGTAAAAAACATTATAAATTCGTGTTAAATTATAAAGTAAGTCGAAAAATAGTGTTCTACGGTTGAATTTTCAATAGTGTAACGCGATATTTGATGTAGTGCTAAATTATTAGATGATAATTGATAAGATATAAATATAGGTCAACTTTCCTAATTAATTTAATAAAGAAATAATATCAGAATTGGAAAATTATATAGTTAATATATAATTGTATTTATTTTTTATACGTGTAAGTGACTATGTGACAATATTTAAAATATAAATATATACAAATTATAGAGATAAAGTATAGAGATGCGTGGATCGATATATGAACTTTTAGTTCCAGCTTAACAATTTCTCATTAAATTTTACAGGTTGGTGCGAGTGAGCGTCCCGTCAAAAATCTTATGGCGACTCTATATGATTGGTAAGCGTTATAATTGCTTTATCAAATTTAGAAGTTATATTTAACATTAAGACACAAATCTGTTTCATTGATTTCATTGTATTTACAGAAATTTTAAAAGACCTTGTAATATTTTTATCATATGAAACGTATTTTCTGGGTATACCATTATAATATAATACAAATAAGGAAAAAACAAAAAAAAGCTAAATAAATTCCTAATTTGATATTATGATAGAGAAATTAATTAATTATCTTTACTACTATGTTAACGCTGCCTGCTCAGTTATGTACCGAAGCTACAGTAGATAATATTAAATATTTTTTTTAACACATAATGCTTTTGGTGCCAAACAAAATACTTAAAGATATTACTACATTTTTGTATACATTTTTTTTTTGCAAAATGGCCCTACAAAGGTGACAATTATATATAGCTTTCTAATTAATCAACATTGTACTAATAATAACCTCACAGTTCTACAAAGAGAAAGATGGTTCGCATTTCGTGGAAAAAATTATGGGCATTACGATCTTATTTACAAAAATCAAATCTAAAGGATGCTAGAGTCCTATCAAAAGATAGGTAAAAGTATATTAAGTTCTTATGAGAAATATTGTTCTAGGAATAATGGAAATTATAGTACATTAGTCATGGCTGCTTGCTTCTTACAATTTATTATGGTTATTTATATAAAATGTGAAAATATCAGTTAAAAGTAATAGGCACAATTTTTCATATTCACTATTAGGAAAAATAGATTCAAAACAACACCAAACTTATGAAAAAACGTGACGCGCTACTTGAAAACGGATTTCTTTTATAGATTGTAATAAAAAAGATTACCAAAACAGCTTTCCAAAAAAAATTTACGGCTTTTGTGATATGTTACTATTAAAATAGTTATTTATATTTAATATTTTTATATATTTTTTTATTTGTACCTAAAAATTAAAGTGAATTTTACTGAAACATTTACATTTTAAATTTCAGAAGCGAGAAACGCCGTGTGAAGCATCTCTACGGAGCAAGCAACAATTACAAGTACCTACAATATGATAATTTAACTCCTAGTTAGTAACTATAATTAATTCTTAAATACTGATCTCATTATGGCCCTCTCAAATTAAGGACTAAAAATGTACAAAATCAAATAAGAATCTGTTGAATTTATGTTCCATAAAAACTATTTTCGCAGGCACGAGTTACCTGTAACGCATTCATTAAAGTACATGTATTTCTAGATATTATTACATATATGATATTATTATAGTATAGCGTACTCACTTACGCTCACGCGTACGATGTGCACCGCGCGCTGACCCTCCGGGGCTCTATTGATTTTGATTCTCAAATATCATATTCATTAACATTCGCATATGTGAGTTCAAGTTCTATATACCATTTTTTAAACATTTTTAAAGTGTTATTCCACACTTAGGAAAGAAAAATACTTATTTAGAAAACGTATAAAAATTTGAACGTAGCGGGACTCGAACCCGCGTCTCCTGGAACCCGACCACCTGGTCGGTTTCCAGGAGGCGCGGATTCGAGTCCCGCTATGTTCAAATTTTTATACGTTTTCCAAATAAGTATTTTTCTATATACCACTTTAGATACGAAACTTATTATAAGTAATCAAAATTAGACAATTTGGGCAATTACCATAAATTGTAATAAGTAAGCACGGCATTAAATTAAATTAAATTTTTAATGAAAATTTTGTTAATGTTACAGAAGAAACAAATATTGAACTCCAGTAGTTATATTGAATATGTCATATGCAGTACTTTACGATTCCCAATTCAAAGTTCGATTTTCAAGAAAATATTCAATTTATAAGCGCCGCAATATTCAATTTATAAGAGAATCGCTTTAAGGAAATAAATTTAAATTATTTTAACTATTCATAATTATTTCTACGTTTACGCTGTGACAGCGTAAACGTAGAAATAAAAATAAATAATTATATTTTTATTAATAATAAGCAAAAGAAAAAATATTTAACTTTAAATTATTTCACATTAAGCTATGTTTAAAATATGAGGACGAGACGTAGAGATAAAAATAAAAAAAGGATTTCTAGAATAATTTAAATTGAGTTTAATAGTTAATAGTTAAAATTTAGTCATAAATCTCAATCAATTTTAATATAGTAAAGTGATAACATATTTCCTGCGTCAGCCAAAACTAACTAAAATCAATTCTTTATTTACTTAAAGCAACAAATATCTAGTAAAGATTTTAAATATTATTTATACAGCAGTAGTTGAAACTCAGAAATATAAGGGTTTTATGTTTAAATGTTAATCACTTAATTTAATATTTATATGAATATTCTTAATCATATTGCAAACTATTTATGTTCTATAATATATACTATAAGTATGATATAATGATTTCGAACCAAATTTAAAGTTTCATACACAAATTTTGGAAAAGATTGTGAAAAGTTGAATTTCGTATGTTTCATCAATTTTAATGCACTAACCGCAAAGTAAGGATTTCTTTTCTTTCACTATTTGAAGTAACGTAGGTATTTACTTAGACATAATTATATTTAAAGTCCAGTTATTAAAAGAAACACATTGAACAATAATTAACGCTAATATTCAAAAAAATCTATAGTATATTATTTTTTGAAAGGCAAAAGAAAAAAGTTAAGTCAAGTCAAAAGTCTCAATTATCCTGAGGCTGGGATTACTATTTTAATATTAATGTACGTTAATTTAAAACAAACAAGGCCGACGGTAGATTTTTAATATGAAGTAAACTGTAATTGTTACATAAATAATTTTACATTTCAAGAAGCAAATTAAGTGAATAATATTTAATAAGAAACTCTATACATCTGTATTGCCAAGTCAAATTTTGAAGTTAAAAATTCTTTTAAACCTTTTGAAATTAACCTAAAGGTATATTCAATTCAGACACGCTAGAAATATTATTAAGATGCAAATATAATATCATATGTATATAAAAAAATATCGGATCATATCTTCAGCTTTAATTAAATCGCGAGTGAACACAGAACTTGGCACCCATTTAGGTGATCTAAATATATTATATATATGTTTTGTCGGTGAAGTCGAGAACTCAGGCACTATTCAATAAAGAGCTAGATTCTTATTTCACATTTATGTTATAGGATAACATATTTTTTTATGTAATTAAAACTGTGCGTTCAAAGGGTTTAACTTCGAAGATCTAGACATAAACGAAATTCAGGAGATATTGCCTATTTAAAAGAAATATGCATACATACATACATCAGCAAGTAATAATTTAATTTATTACATAAACATAAATTAATTTCGCGCTTTGCTATTAAATTGATTTAAAAAAAAACTAATTAAATAAAAAGTCACTACTGCCAAAACAAACTGTCGCATTTTTCATTTTAATATTATTTTGAGGGGCATGTATGATTGAATGTTATGATATCTGTATTAATTATAATTTAATTATATTTAAATTATTTTAATAGGCATTAATTATTTTAATTATAATTAAATTATTTTAATAAGCATGTATGATTGTATGTTATGATATCTGTGCTAATTAATTTAATTTATTATAAGGTTGCATTGTAGAAATGTATTGAAAAATAAATGTGTAGTTAGATATGTGTGTTTTATTGTCATTTAATGTGTGAACATAATATAATGTAATGCGAAATGTGTATATAGAGTTCAATGTAACGCTTCTGGATGAATGCTCGTAAATAATTTACTATTAATTAATCAGGTTCACGCTGTATCCCGCACACAGCAGGGTAGGCAGAGGGAACCTAGTGTTAAGTCTTTCCGTTCCCCAATTTCCGCCGAGTTCTGGAGGCATTGAGGTATGAGTGGCGGAATTCAACACCAGAGCGAAGAAATGAAAATATAAATGTAAATAAATATTTCATTTTCTCGAGTGGGGATCGAAGCCACAACCAGTCAATTTTACAGTCACACTTTGTGGCCCTGCGCCACGACTGGTCATACTGTGCGGGATACAACGTGAAGCTGATTTTTTTGATTAATGTTTTTTTTAGTCAAAAGTATTACCATTAATTATCTGATTTATAATGTGTTACATTATCTGTAGATACTTCTGTACTTATAATACAATAGTAACAAAACGGTGTCCGTACATGGAAGACATATAAGAATTTTTTTTATTGGTGGCATTTAAGAACGTAATAGAATGAAAAATAATATTTTTTAAATATTTTATATGTTTGTTTGTGCGTTTATTCACGCTAGTCTCATAAATGGTTTAATCGATTTAAGCGCTATTGTATTTTCAAGCAAGCTTCTCTTAACTATTAGTGTTGTTTTATTAAATCAGTTTATGAATAAAAATGTCATACCATTTTGAAAAAAATATTCAATAAAATTGCTAATAAATAACTGTTTTATCGACTTGGCCGAAATTTAACTTTTTAACATAGTTATAATTTTTTTTTAAAATGATATAACTATTAGAAAACGAAAGTAATGGAGTTTAGTCAAATATTGTGAAGTTCTAGCGGGTGAAAACGCGAGCGGGTCCCTAGTGTCTATATAGTTGATTAGAAAATCAGAAACTAATGTTAAATGGTACTTATGATTATGTTGCAAATCTGTGTGCTTTTTATAAATAACGCTCAATGTTTAGAGATATTCGTGAATTTTATGTTATGATATGGATATGTAAAATTATAATATTATTTTTTCCCTCTGCCTACCCTGCTGTGTACGGGATACAGCGTGAAGCTGATTTGATTTGATTCTTTTTTTATATCTTATTTCTATTTTTTAAGAAATGTCAACGTTTTTTGTACACTTAAAATATAAAAATTGCAAAATATGTAAAATATTTAGTTATATAGAGCTTATTTTTAAAATTATTATATATATTGTATCAATATTTTTCATAAATAAACATATATTTGCAATAAATAAACTTATAATTCGAGTGGTGACCGGAGAGTAGATTATTTTAAAATGGAGGAAAGTAAGAAAAAAGAACACTTTTTCATAAAGCTTTTTTGTCTTAATGCATATGGAATTTTGAAATGTTATTTAATTGTATAGATGTAAATTGTGCTATCAGCACAATTTACATCTATTGTATAGATGTAAATTGTGCTATCATTATAGATAGTAATTATGTCTGTCAGTGAGATGCATGATTGTAAAATATGAGACTAGCGCTTTTATCCTTTGTCAGTTTGTAATCATTTTCCTATTTGTATATCATTAAAATACGTTTGCAATATTTAAAAAGTTATTAGTTTATGTATTATTTTGAAGTCTTTTTCTATAATTTATTCTTGTAAATTAAATAAAAGTCAAAGTCAAATAATTTTATTCAAAATATGAAGTTATGTGTAATTTTTTGAACGTCAAACAGTTTACCACCAGTTCACTAAAGTCAATGCCTCAGACCTGAGAAGAACCGGCGCAAGTAACTCAGCGGGACTTTTTTTTAATCAATTTTATTATAAAAATACATATTTAATTATTTGTGACAATGATACCTTTGAAACAGACTGGAGCGAGCATTTCATTCCCAAGGCGTGTTATCATTTATAAAATCATTAATTTGGTAATAACCTTTAACACAAAAAAGTTTTTTCATATTTTTTTTAAATCGTGATATATAAAATCCTATGACGTTTTCTGGGATCCTATTGTAAAAGCGTACACATTGTCCCATAAAAGAATTACGGATACGATGCAATCGAGTTACGGGTGCACTGAGTTTAAGCTTATTACTGTTATTAATATTATGAACATCACCAAACGGTAAAATCATTAATGTTTTTATTAACATACAGAACATTTTCATAAATTTATTGGGATGCAACTGTCAATATATTAATTTCCTTAAACCTTTGCCTTAAGGAGTCTTTAAGGCCAAGTTATAGACCGCACGATTAACTCGCTTCTGCTAGACAAGAATTTCTTCAAATTAAAATTAAAATCAAATCAAATCTAATTTAATTTACAAGAAAAAAATTATAAAAATATATATATTTTTTTCGTAAATTATTGCCCTGTCAGCCCTGGCTTTGCTTGATCTTACCTTACAAAGAATGTTTTTTTTTCCAACCTCACACATCTTTCATATTAAGCGGAGTAGACCAAGAAGCTGAGCTGTTAAAACATAGCATAGCCTTCCTCCTGTCTTCTGTGTGTTAAATGCCTTACCAATCAGGATCAGTTAAATTACTTGAACTATAAACGAACATGGCATCATCGCACACTGTCAGATACAATTTTTTTAACAAAGTAATATAATCTACGTTGATATTATACTTATAGCGCGTAAAAATTTTATTGGCATACATATAAATGCTGGGAATAACTGGGTTTCTCACTGTCGTTTATCATATACTAATGTCATCCTGGTGTACAAACGTTAGTTACTTGTTTTTTTTTTAATTATTTTTAATTAAGTTCATGGGATAGGAAGTAGTAATAAATTTAGACGTATTTATTTTTATTAATTTTTTTTCTGTTTTTACTTTGAGTGCATAATCAAGAAATATTATATTTCAATATGGTAAGAATTTGTACCCGTTTATAATTTTATGAACGTATCTTCTATAAATTGTAGGTAATTTTAACTACGTTAAAAAGTTATATTTAATTTATAATACAGTTTTTTACTTCTTTTACAATACCCGGCTATATATAATTAGAATTACAGCAAGTTTTATTGTAGAATATCTCGACGTAGGACCTAGGTACATGATATTTCTATCTTTAAGGAATGGACGATGAACTAAGCGTTCAACGATAATTTATTTCTGTGTTGCTTGAAAAACTATTACTTATATGTTAATAAGCTATCTCCAAAATATACTTTTACTAAGAATATTAACTTTTTTCTAAAATCTTTATTTTTTTACTATCGAGGTCCGTCTTTTTGCACAAGCAATAACCAAAAAAAAACAAATGCCAAGAGAAAAATAATGTTTAATGAAAATTTACCATGTTTCCATATCGATCTATAATATTTTATCGTCATTTTATCCCCAAAATTTTTTCAATTCTCTCAGCAATGCAATTTATTATATGGTTTTTATTTAATTAGGTAGCGGCAATTAAAAAATTATATAAACTTTGAAGAAATTTAAACTTTTTCAAGCTTACTTACTAACTTTAAACTTTTTATGTAATTTTTTGTAACACTATTCAGTTCGTACTGCATCGCATTTTAGGCACAATCAATAGCGTATCAACGTCAACAAGTTAAGTTATATTACACATGTTAGTACAGTAATTATATTACAAGTGTTAAACGCGACAGGTTGTGGGTTTTTTCCCAGTCAAGAAAATTCTCTGATATTGAGGCAAAGTGCGACATTGAGTTCCGCCACTCAACGCACTATGCCTCCAGAATTTGGCGGAAAGTGGGGAGCGGAGTGTTTTAACACTCTACGTTTTCGTTGACGTGGCATTTCTAGTTTTGCAATTTTAATAATTAACTATTGTGTCCATTTGTATATAAAATATACTTGGGGAGTAAAACAGATACCTGGTTTTAAATTCTAGAACGAGCACACGCACAATTAGGTACTTACATCATAAACATATAAATAAAACAACTTACTAGTACGTACGTAAATTCACAGCAAAATAATTATGTATTTTGGGGATAAACAAATATAATACAATAAGATTTGCTGAATTCTCATTCAAAATCATATTTTGACCTACATAGACCTGACCTCAATTACATTTACATGAAAAGTATGGGAAGTAAAAATATTTTAGCTTCGAAAAGAGTCTGTAAAAAAAAACAGGGGATATTTTTTTAACAATCTCGAACAGAAAAGGCTTCCTTTGTAATCGTATTGTAGACTCTAATTGTTTCTTTTTTTTATTATTTACAAAACTTTTGTTTAAGTATGCTGTCTTTTTGACCTGATTTCTTCATATTCAAGTAATGTAAGTTACAAAAATGAAAATATTTTTAATATATATTTTGAAATTCTTTAAACAATATTATATTTATTGCGATAATTTAAAAGCTGTTCGCAAATATTCGCTGCACGCTTTAAAAGTTAATGATTGAGATATCAACAACATGACAAATTTGAATTACGTATTGTAATAAGCAGAAACTGCGCTATTGACTATGACTAAGTACACTGTAGAGCCAAGCGATATTGTTTTTGCATATGGAAAAATTGGAAAAATTACTAAAATACGCTCTATATTATGTATATATATTCAATATATAACGTTAACTATTACGAAACATGCTATGGTTAGTTTTTTTTTATATATACGAATATTTATTTATCTCTACAACTGCTGCTGTGCTACCATCTATTTTCACTTAAGCTATTTATGATGTATGAACAAAGTAAATATATAGAGGATTATATTAATACAACTTCCAATCACAACGGTGAAATCGTTTAATAATAGCTACCTTAAAACTAGTAGATAAACATAAACTTCCGTCATGGGATCGGCTTCAGAAGGCTTAAGATGAATACACGATCGATTTTTGAGGACACGCGACACTCGGCACCGTAATTGTATCGGCTGAACGAATAAAATGATGGGAGCATATGTGACCAGTTTTGATAATATCGTTTGGGATCACGTTGCTTTTTTAATTTACAAACACAGATATTTTTTAGGAAACCACTGTAACAGGAAGCATGTACTAGATGAAACCAAAAGCTTTGAGAACAAATTAACTAATACTGCGTCTATTTATACAGATAATCGAGGCGAGCCGGCATGCGGAGCCCGCGGAGTACCTCAAGCTGCCACCCGTATCTAGTGCTTCTGCAATGCTGCAATAGGTGGCGCTACACCACACCACCAAAAATAAGCAGGATGCAGTGTTGTAAAACTCACCGAAACTCAGAGGTAAGAAAAATCTTATTTTACCAATTGAAAAAATATATTTTCATTACGTAAGAACATATAAATACTAGAATTAATGAACTTTGAAGCTGATTTACTATCGTTCTATATAAATTTCAAAGATTTGAAATGATTACCCTACCTTTGTAAAATAAGGAATGTTTTCTATATTTATAATCAAAATTATTTATAAGTATAATTTTTTCTAAGTTCATAATATCTCTCTGCGTTCATATTTTACTCTACATCTGATTGTAATCAGGAGAAAATATTCAACCAATAAACCTACCTAAATATCTACCTAAAAAATAAAAAAATAAACTGCAATAAAAAAATATAGACATTAGTAATATTAAAATAAAAAAAATGATAACGGAACAGTTCAATGTACTGCAATGCGCATATCCAACAATGCTTTGATGTTTATACTAAACACTGAGCCCGCACACTGCCGTAAGGCCAATGCGAGGGGGATTACGTACACGTCTATACTTTATAGAATCTGAGGTGAAATATGTAGCTCGTGATGTCCTGTCGTCACCACATAATCCTTTATTGAAACTATTTAATAATTGGTAAATAGGGTAGATCAAACACACATACATATATTTCATACTTTATGTTATTATAATGTAAATATTTAATGGTTATAATTAAATGAGTAGGATTTTATTTTTAAAGTAAAAACGGAGTCATTTTCGGTTGAAAATATTAAGATATTTGGATACTAGGATCAAAATCAAAGTTTTGATATATTTGGATGTCTCAAAAATTAGATTTTTGATAGAATTAGTAAATACAAAATAAGTAAAAATGCGAATTATTTTGTTTTTACTAATTCTTTTTTTTTTTAATTACCTAAAATTTTTAAAGTTTCTCTCGATTCTGCAGAATTCCATAATCAGAACCTAACCTGATCAATGGATTAACTTTAAAAATATGATTTACAAAGAAAAAATCATTTTTTTCATTGTAAACATAAATATTTTAATATAAAAATCGTTATAATATATAACACATAAAATACAGAACCGATTTGAGATAGGATGCTTATATTGAATTATTTGTATAAACATAGTTTATTTTTTATTTCTAAAACAATCAAAAGCCTTTATGGAAATATTAATTTAAGTGCCAAGTAGGCATTACAAAACATCTTATGACAAGTGCACTGCAAACATAATAGAAAACGAACGTAATTCAAGTTTATTACGTATATTTTTTTTATAAGAGTATATTATTCTTTACTTTCTAAATATACCACTTACATATGAGAAGTATGTTCAGTAGAGATGGAGATATGAGATGGATGTGGAAAGGCGTATTGCTGACGGTAACAAGGTCAATGGTGCCTTAGTTGCATTGATGAAGGCGAAACGACAGCACAGCTGTACGTTTGGCCGCAAACAATGCAGTGTTGGTACCGACGCGAAGAATAATGAAAGAAAGATGAATGCTATGGAGATACGATCTCTTCGTAGTATATGCGGACTCAGCATAGGTGATCGAATCTGCAATAAAGAAATACGAAGAATGGCAGGTACTAGCGAGGATGTTACGGTGAGAATGAAAACGAACGTGCTCAACTGGTTTGAGCACGTCGAAAGAATGGCAAAAAGATTTACGATCAAAAAGTAAGCGGTAAGAGAGGGGGGGAATTTAGTTGACCTTCGAAAACACAGTATCAAAGATACTAAAGGAAGGTCACGTAACAAGCATGAGGACCCACGGAGAGCATGTATGAAGAGGTTGATGACAGTGCACGAGGCGAAAAGGGTATGCAGAGTATGACTATGCCGCTAGGAATACAGCGTAAAGCTAGATTAGATATTATTTCTTATAAGAGGCAAGTCGTGGAGCAGGGGCAAAAGCGTGTGACTGTAAACGCTACTAGTTGTGGGTTCGTTTCCCACTCCAGAAAAAGAATATTTTAATATTTTTAATGTCTTGCTCTCGTTATGAAGCAAAGCGCGGTGTTTATTGGGTTCCGCTACTTAACACGCAATGCCTCAAGAATTCAGCGAAAAGTGGGGAACGTAGATATTTTATCATGCTATGTGCGGTGGACTGAATAAAATATTATCGTATAGTATTATACTTATTTAGAAAAAAATAGTAATTTTTCTTTCCTAAGTGTGGAATAACACTTTAAAAGTGTTAAAAATAATCGTATAGTTCTTGCCCCCGAAGCCGCGAGTCGCAGATATGTTACTAAATTTTAAGTAAAATTTATAGGTAAAAATTAAAAAAATATTAAATATTTCGGTAAAAATTTTGCGTAAGTGAAAATAGGTATGCTAAATTGTGCATAATTTTATTTATTGTGCAGTTATTTAAAATTTAAATGTTAAACTTTAGCGTGTTGTACCTACCTACAAATATCACTAAATTCTGTATAACACTACTATGCTCTTGACCTTAAAATAAATGTGTTAAAAAAAACTAATGAAATGTCCTAAACAAGAAAAATCATTTCATTTTTAACATAGAAAACGTTAGGAATTGTCTTTCTTGTCTTATTTTTAACTTATAGTGAAATAATTAAAAAAAAAGAAAATATTTAGCACATTATGTAATCACAATGCGAGTTCAGGGCTCATCGCGTTGCAGGGGGAGAGCTAGAGTAGCTCAGCTCAATGCCTGGGAATAGCGACCCAAGCGTAGGCTTATGGGGCTCCTTTCAAATGTGCATTAACGCTCGCACACACCGATCGAGCTCCTCTCTACCTAACCAAATTGGAAACGATATTACTAATACCGCCTTTGAAATAAGTTTTTAACTGTTATACCATGCAAGAAGATTTAATATTAATTAAAACTTAAATTCAAATTCATAATTTAACAAACGTATGTATTATAAAGCGAACATTGGCAGTTTGAACTATCAAATTATTTCTAACTTTTGTTAGAAATATTGTTTGAAGTTTTCATCATAGTTATTAAGCTGCATGAAACATTTTCATATAATCTAAACATTTATACCACTACAGAATTGTTAAGGAAACAAAATTTATTGTTTTAAATTTTAGTTTAATTATAAGAATAAGAAATGCCATCATAATTTTTATTTTATTAAATATATCAAAATAATAACCGTATTTTGTAAAAGATATTGAAATTATTTCTACGTACCTACCATAAAAACGCTGAATAGAAATAAAGTAAAAAACATATATCTAATTGAAGAACCGATATAGATAATAAGAAGAAATTAATCATTTGAGGCCAGTCGTGGCACAAAATGTGACTGTAAAACCGACTGGTTTTGGGTTCGATCTCCACTCGAGGAGATGAAATATTTACTTAAATTTATATTTCCATTTCTTCGCTCTGGTGTCGAGGACAAGCGCGGCGTTGAGTTCTGCCACTCAACACGCAATGCCTCCAGAATTCGGCAGAAAGTGGGGAACGGAATGTCTTAACACTAGGTTCCCTCTGCCTACCCTGCAGTGTGCGGGATACAGCGTGAAGCTGATAATAATTTCGGTTTTCTCGAATTTTTACTGAACATTCCTTCTATAACCTACAATAGAATAATCCCCAAATTCATTTAGCTTTGTTAAAAGTAATGGAATCTATCGGGTGAAATAGACAATAGACAATGTGCAATCTTGGTCTACTTTGTTTCAGGATTAGGTTTATGTATGTACGTTTGGTGACTTTGACGTACTAATACTCTCAACTCAATCTGCGTATATAATAGTCAAAGTAATAGTAGGCTTTTGCGCTACATACGTAGCTGCAATTATCGGGACTATGATTCTAAAAAATCAAAAATGGATTCGATGATTGTTATCTATATTCAAATACTCGGTCTTATCGCATTAGCACTTATTCTATTATGCAATATACATTATTTAACAATAATATTTTTTTTTATATTTTTACAGCATTTTCATAATGTAATTAGTAACAGAATATTGTAATAAGCCTATTATAACTAAACTGGTACACCGGTACATCTAGATACCTCCATTAATAACAAACTTGTGCAAATTAAGCAATTCATTTTTTAGTAGGTACCTGAAAACACTATTGAAGTAAGAAACTCTCCTAAAAATAAATGCGAGCTGTTACTGATTTTTCCTTCAAGTAAACTTAGATTATACTATTGCGGTGGCTGCCCATTTAATCTATAATTCAATGATAATAAATAAAATAAATACTCAAGAATATTACTACAATTCTTTAATAGTTTTTTAAAGTCAATTCAAATAATAAATAATACATTTTCACCGCTTCTCGATTCAAATAAATTATGAAATATTATCATTTAAATTTTAAGAGATATGTGTACATGATCACTAATAACTTTTGAGCTTTAAAGTTTATTTGTCGATACAGGCCCTGAAAACTATTAACATAAAAAATAAAAAAGCAAATAATGTGTTATTTTATTTCGATTAGGTGCCACAATCCTACGATTGAGCTATTGAGTATGTATGTATGATGTCTGTATGCTCTTATAATCCTAATATCTAAGATAATAAATAGTTACTAAAAAATAAAAAAGTATCTAAAAGAAAACACAAAAACCCGACTGCACTAAAACTAAAAAGAAAATATGAACCGAATGTTTGTTACGATTAAAAGCCTATTCTTAAACCAATTAAATTTTCCCAAGGAAATTGTAAAATTTAAATAGGTCCTATTTTTTATATTTAGATGTGGTAAAATAAGATGCGGATATCGATTTGTATGCGTTAACTTTTTTAATGCTATGAAATTAGAGCACAATGCTATTTTTGTAAGTAGACAGATAGTAATCATCCATAGGATATAAACTATGAACTAATAGAATTAAATAAATGTCATTAGAATAACTTTAGTCTACGTTAAGTCAGACTAATAATGTCGTGTCTTTGTTGTATGTTAATAATTATTAAAAAAATTGTATATTTTTTAACTTTACATAGCAAAGCGATAATAAAAGAAATATTCATATGTATTATAATAATATTAAAATTTTACAATTTGTTTATAAGCCTAATAAATTTTGACACAATATTTAAGTTTAATAATTACAATTATTCTTCTTATAACATGTCTCTGTAACTTACGCGTACTCCTCGGCCTTAATTTGATTAGCTTCTTTAATAAAAAACTCGTGATTCCGTCACTCTATCTCGCATCATTTTTCACACAATATTATGAAAAATTATAGGCATGATAAAAAGCGCTACAATCGTTTCAAGCGCCGCTATATATGTTTGTACCCGACGACGTGAGCAGTAGAACTGCTGAAAATGTGCCTCGTTTTCGCCCTCCTCACCCCTGTTTTGATTAAATTCCCTCGTTTTAGCATAATTACAATTTAGAAATTCAATATTGTTTTACTTAACTCATGGAATTCGTTAAAAGACTGTGTGGTTACAGGTAGTAATAATAAATTGCAAATAACTTTTAAGCTTAATGCCTACAGAATTCGGCGGAAAGAGGAGAGAAAGGAATGGAGTGTCTTAACACTACCTAGTGTTAAGACACTCTGTTCCTTTCTCTGCCTACCCTCCTCCTAAAAAAACCTTCTTAAGGACAAGCAATTCATAACATAAGTCCACGTAAATATTCTGCAGTTGTAATATTTAAAAAGGCAGGTGGCTTTCAGCGAAGTTGGTTGATCCAATTTGTAGTTAACGTAGCATACTTCAGAATTCATTGTGAAACTACAATGTTTAGAATAGAATATCATAATCTACCTACGCCTTAACTGTTAGACAAAGTGAATTATTAATACGTGATTTACACTTGCGGTCTCCCTTAGTAATATAAACTAGAAAGGTAAATCTGGTACAGTCAGTAGCAGGCATCATATCAATTATGTAATAGGCTTATTGAATTTTATACGTATATGTACGTATGGCCGATATTATGACGAGTACGAAATATGATGTACATTACTATGATTACGAAATCGGCCGGAAGTGCTTTTCTGAACATCCACTTTCAATGAATAACTCTACATTTTCGCTATATCAGTATTTTATTATAGAATTAGTTTCACGCTGTATCTGGCACAGCAGTAGGCAGAGGAAACCTAGTGTTAACACACTCCGTTCCCCACTTTCCGCCGAGTTTTGGAGGCAATGCGTGTTGAGTGGCGGAACTCAACGCCGCTTTTTGCATTGAAGATTTTGGGCCCCTGCGCCACGATTGGCCTCGTGTAGCCTGGATTTTTATTATAGGTTTGGTATAATATTCTCCGAAATAAAAACAATTATATAATTATTGCACATCTCGATAATTAAATGTCGAGATTCGTGGTTTTTTAGATCAATTGAAATAGAAATTGTAAAAACTCTTTTTTGCACGCTCAAGTTGATCCACTTCCCAGTGCCCGATTGAGCTGAAATTTGGATTACGACTTCGGTTCTAATCACATTGCAATTACATATAATTAATATTCTGGTAATTCAAAATGGCCGCCGCCACAAAATGGCTGATTACAATTTTTTGAACAACTCACATAATATGGGTATCATATAAAAAGCTTGATTTGTACACGATATATTTGTTTACAATATATCATGAAAAAAAACATCTAGAGACTGAATGGAGATGAAGCCGGAAGGTGGCCAGCGACCTCCGAATTAAAAAAGGTAGCAAATAGAAAATTAAAACTTCATAAATTTTATGCACGATACAAGTTTTTGTAATTATTTTTTATGTAATAAAATATTAGGTAAACATCAGGCCTTTCATTATTATTATTCAGTTATTCATACCTATCTGTCTACTGTCTGTCTGTGAGGCAATCAGGGCCAAACCGCTGATCCGATTACGATAAATTTTCATATAGAGATACTTAAGGCTCTTGTGATGGACATAGGTTACTTTTATTTCTCATATTTGTAATATTCTCGGTATATACTAATATATTAAAATATCTTTTAATTTGACAAGTAATTTATTCTACCATGTTAATTACAATCGTCGCTAAGTAAGTGTTAAGACACTACGTTCTCCACTTTCTGCCCAACTCTGGAGGCATTGCGTATTGAGTGGCAGAACTCAACGCCGCGCTTTGCCTTGACACCAGAGTGAAGAAATGGAAACCTAAATTTAAGTAAATATTTTATCTCCTCGAATGGGGATCGAACCCACAACCAGTCGGTTTTACAGTCACACTTTCACTTATTACTTTTGTTTAATTTAATTAGGTTAGATTAGTTATTTTTTAGGAACTTATTTTATCTAATAATAAAAATTTTCTCTATTTATTATTCTTCTTCGGCTTATTTTAATTATTTAGGCCTATATTTTGTTACTAATCCTATCGAAAACTGAAAATAATTTCATAAATATATTTTGTAAATATTCATATAGTTCAAGCAGGCGAAGCCGCGAGGGTCTGCTGATTATTTTAATAAAACTGGCCTTTTGAATACTAGCTTGATTTTTAAAATGGTTTTTTTAAACAATACTATTTTGTTTAATATTTGTAAAGGTAACTAAAAATAAAATTCCATTTTAGAGATGGATACCGTGTGTATGGTGGTAATCCAACGCTGGGCTTTGCTGCCGCCGTGCGTTTTAAATTAGAGCGTAGAAATGGAAAATCCTAATTATAAATTCCCCTCATTTTCCCTTAAATTCCCTCCATTTCTCTACACTTTGTGTAATTCCATTGGCCAAGTGTAGACCTAATCAAATATACAACACCTACCGGCTTAACATCGTCAAGAATAGATACATTAGTTACATAAAAAATCTTTCTATTCAAAATGCTATAAATAACGGCGTATTCTGTTTTATTGCGCATCACATGAAAAGAAAGCAATACACGCATATAAAAGCTAAGCAAAAATATCCTTTGAAGGACCAATTATTAAATATCTATGAAGTGCTTAACAATTTCAACAATGAATAAATTTATATATAAAAATCCTGTAATATACATAAATGTAGATATGCTTTGCTCAGTTTGTTGCTTTTAATAATAAGAAAAATAAATACTTATTTTATTTGTTTTTGTAGAATTTTTAAACCAAAGCTATAAAGTACAAAAAACTATATGTGTTATATTCTTTTATATCGCGTTTTAGCAATAGCGCGGAAATGCGCAGAAAAACATAAACTTCAAGAGGTTTAAGACATCAAGTCTCCATTACATTAAATTTATTTATTAATACGAAATACAATAATAGAAATAACTTCCTGAGACAGATCCCTAAAAACGCTATATTTTTAATGTGTGATGTATATTCATTATGAAATCAAATTTTTGGTGTTGTTATTACAAAAATAATTAATTTTGCGTTAATTATAATCTATATACTGTATAAATAAATTTTTATAATTTATATTATTCGTCATATTCTCGATTTTTTTCCTCTAATTGTACACTGAATTCAAGTTGCTATGGATATCAAGATTAAAGACAAGATCGATTTAAGTCTACAAGACTTAATATAGAAATCGTTAATCTGTCCCAAGAAGTGCTTCATTAAGTAGCATTAAGCTAGTATATTTTTATTCAGTTATACTTCTATACGTTTTAATATTTTATTTAATCTTTATTTTATAGAAATTATATTCTTTTTGAATAAAATAAATACTGAATCATTTAGTTTATGCTAGGCAGTTTAGGTATTGCTAAGGAAAATATGTTTTAAACAAATAATTATCATGACCATTTTTTATTCTTGTATTTTTGGCTTTCCTCCTGTATATAGCAGGATAGGCAAACAGAACCTAGTGTTAAGACACTTCGTATTCTTCTTTCCGCCTAATTTTCGAAGTATTGCGTATAGAGTGAGAGAAATATTAATAAATAACAATTTATTTCCCCGAACGGGAATCGCACTTACAATCGTCGAATTGCAGTTACACACTTGTGCCCCTGCGCCACGACGGCCTCGATAGTATAAATTTGTACTATTTACACCTACTAATAGATTTTAAGATCAATTAGTGCGTCAGTCAAAGATTACCAGCAAATAAAGAATCTACTTCCGTCATTATAAGATTACTGAGATCAGTCAGTAATAAAAATATACTTCAGGCTGGAATGGATGGTGAAAATATCTCTGCAAGTGGTTAGGTAGCACAAAGAAATTAAATTAATAATCACAGAAGCAAGTTTTTATGAAAGCCTTGATGCATAACATAAATTAAGTACTTATTTTTTACTCTACGATATAAATTTATTTTTTGACTAGCGGCCCCCGTGCGGCTACGACTGCATGAAATATACGAATGTTTATTTAAGTGTATTAAGAGGAAAACCGAGCAAGCGTGAGTCGGACACGCCCGCAGAAGGTTCTGTAACCATTTCAAGATTGTTATTGGGAAATACTTGATAAGTTTTGATGATGCGGAGATTAAAGATAACAAACTTAAGTTTGCACTTACACATATACACTTATTTAGTATGAAATATCATACATACCATACCATAATTATTTGTCATTAAAAGCTTATACAAATATAAGCTTGTAGTGATTTTTGTCTATGAAAAGCTAATATGTTTTTACTTTTCGAACTTTTTCTTTATTTGTATTGTAAGCTCTTATTTTGTCCTAAAGGAGACGGAAAATGTTGGGCCCAAATGTAAAGAGTTGAGATATGGTCTAAAAATTTGCTAATTTTTCAATTGTTTAGAATACCAAAATGTTCAACTCAATTGATTATCTGGAAGCGTAGATAAATGAGAAAAATTGTTTTAGATCCTTAATCGATATAAATAATCGATTATAGTACAACAAAAATAAAATATTACAGTATAAATAGGGAAAATATCAATTAATTACTTTAAAAAACATAAAGAAAACCATTAAAATCAATCATATTTTAAATGATAGATGTGACAGCTGATTGATACTGACAACTTGTCTAATAATTTTTGGATTTTTCGCTTCATTCGTTTTGATGCGGTTTGAGTGCTTTCCCGTTTTTTTAATATTTTCAACGACTGCTGCTTTTTTATGGATTTTTCTCAGTAATCACCTATTTTATAGACGTTGTGAACTTCACTTCACTTTTACTAAATCTCTAATAGCACAGCTCTCGGAGTGCCAAAACTGACAGAATTTTCAGGGAGAGAATGATGTATCTGAATCTATTAAATCATATCATTTTCATCTCTTTCTGGGTCCAAGAATGTACGCAATCGCTTCAGTCTCCTATAAAAACTGTAGGTCTACGGGCAGTACACTATTTTGATTGCACGGTGAATTTCATACAAAATGCAGCAAAAACGATACATTTATATGCTCATATTTTTTGATTGTCTTGAATGATTGAACCTGAATATCCGTTATTAATTTCAGATTGATACCTCAATGCAATCTCAAGTAAAATAGTCTTGATAGATGGATAGAAAAACTAATCCTATAAGGATTCCGTTTTTTCCTTTTAAGATACAGAACACTAAAAATGGATTAAATATTTTCATTTGGTTATGCATTAAATAAATCATAATTTAAGTGTTTCGGGAATTCATTTGATTATCGTATTTAATATTATATTATAGAAAAATATTTAGTTATTTCACTATGCGCAAATTGCAAACGAAACTAGTTTTTCCCACATACTCGTAAATTCCGATTCCGCAATTCCGCCAAATTTCGGGTGAAAACATAAATTATATATTGCTACACAAATCTCTATCTATCATTGTGAAAATTCAAGCACTAGGTGGCTCCTTGAAAGGGTGTCAACTTCCTAAGTCTCAGTCAGAAATCTCAGTCTATTTTATAATCATATAATCTTAAGTTTTTTCAATCATACAAATAATAATTTACAAACAACAAAACATTGAAAACTAAATATTTGGCCAATTCAATATATAATAACAATTGTATAAAATAACTGTTGATATAACTTTTTTACCGTATTAAAATAGCATTTCCTCCACAACCCTCTCTATCTTTGAGTGTTAATCCCACAATAATCGCTTTAGCTGGTCTGGAGGTTAGTACGGATAGACAGAAAGACAGACAAACAAAAATGTATATACACATTAAAAAACACAGTTATGTTGATATCAAAGATAAACCCTTTAATTTTATTTAGATAGGTAAACAATCCAAGTTTTTAGTCAGCTTTACACTATACCTAATATCGCAGGATGCAGAGGAAATCTAATGTTAAGACACTGTTTTCCCCAATTTTGACACAATTTTTGAGGCATTGCGTATTGAATGGCAGAACTCAACGTTACGCTTTGCCTTGTTTCTAAGGCGAAGAAAAAATATTACATCAAATCAAACCAGCTTCGCGCTGTAATCCGCACACAGCAGGGTAGGCAGAGGAAAACTAATGTTAAGACACTCCGTTTCCCACTTTCCATATAAACATACAGTTTTTATATATCATTGGAAAGTGATTGTCAAAACAAAATGCTAGTTTTGTTATGAATACTAATTTCATTATTTCTTATGGTTTAGCGGAATATTAAGGTTTGAAATCAATTATTTAACCTAAACTAGATCCTGTCTAGTCCTAATAGCTAGGTATACATGAAAAAATGTTTGCGTATACAAATAGACAAAATCTCCTTATTTTATGTTTTACCCGACTTCGCGAGGCTAATGATTGTAATGTGTTAATCAGCCTTTGTATGTATGTGAGTCTTTGCCTTAAAGAACAAATTTTGGCAATATAGTTAAAGTAAATAAAAAAAATTGCCTAGAATTTTATTTTTATCTGAAATTCTAACGTCCTGTACTAAAACGAAAAGTTGCAAAAAAAGCCTGATAAATATAAAAATAACATAAAAAAATACTAGATATTATTTTTGCAGAAAGATATTTATAAAAGTGACAATTTAATCTTTCTAATAACAAAAAGTGTAAAGATAGTAAGCTGGGGTTTTCAGTTGATATACATAATATGTACATCATCATCAAATGGACCTATGTTTAAAAAGAGCTCATCCTTGTCATAGTTGCAATAGACTATACTTGCAAAATACAAAAAAAAGAATTTAAAAAATCGGTTCTAATTTAATATTAATACTTTAATATTTCGTTAGCCCTTTTTACATGAAAATAGTATCTGTGATAGCCTACTGTTGGTAAATAATAGAAGCGTGCTCAAATGCCCACGATATTAACTAAATAATAAGATTGCAAAATTTACCGTCTTAAAATCATAATAACGGAGCTAATAAATCCTAATAAAATGGTATAAAATAAAAAAAAATATAGAAAAACCAAAAACTCCATTGCACAACTAAAAAGATCGGTCAAGTGCAAGACAGACTGTCCAATCGAAGGTTCCATATCCATTTCAGTAAGTGTAACTTATAAAAATTGACAAACTTAACTTTGCGAGCACTTTTATGTGAAAAGAACTATAACTTTAAGTTTTTAATGATTTTCTTCTACGATATAGCTGTTTTATATTTTAATATTTGTCATGTTTACTAGTCTAAGAAGCAAGAGAACAGAACAGAACCTTTTCAAAGGTGCTAGAGAATTAACGATTCTTTAAGAAATGGATTAAATGGTTTGTCTCCATTTTAGCCAGAAAGCTTCTGTTTATTAAATATAATTTACCGCTGTTGGAGTCACTTCATAATACTTAAATCTCAATTTATCGTCGTGAATTTTGATTGACTGGTTTTGGTAGGTGTCTACAACGACCCCTGGAACCAAACATACGTACGTACGAGTATACTGATAAACACATTACCATCCTTTGCATCACGGATTCGAATAAAAATATAACGTACAAAATTCCTTTTCAAGTAAAAATATAAAGTAATTTTTACGAATTCCACAAAAAAGATGAAATCAGGATTTAAAAAATGGTCCATGTTATTTTATTGTATTTCGCTCGTTAGTATGCAATATGTCTGACTCACTGTGCAAGAGTAATTAAGTATTGAAATAGGATAGAACAGAGGAGGGTAACGTGCGGTAGGGGACCACAGACAATTAATTTGTACCATTGTTATAGTTCAAAATGTACTTGGTTTGTTCTCGATACATTTATAATTCTATAATCAACGCCGATTTAAATATTGTATTATCAGTTTTATTGCTTCTGGTTTTTTTTTGTTTTTAATTATTTAATTGGAATCATTGGAATATTTGTAAATAACAAATAAAGTTAAATTTCAGTCCAATTCACACCTGTTTTTATAATATTGATTTATTTCATTCATCTAAGTCCAATTAAGACTTCTAAAAGCATCACGAATTGTCCAGTTTCTGGTAATCTCTATATATAATATAATAAGACAGTAAAAATATTTTGTCTGTACATTTTGTAATTTTGACTGAAATGGTTAGATTCTTGGCCAAAAAATGACATACGCAACTGTTACAATAAACAAATGTTACAATAAAAAGTAAATAAAAAGAATTAAACTGATTTTACCGCTCCCGCACCGCGCTCGTGTCTTCGCTCCTTTAATCAGTTAAGTCGTTTCTAAGATAAGTTGACAAACAGAAAAACCAAGAAACAAACAAAATTATTAAATATATTGTTTCTGGTTCTATTACTTTGTTAAATGTCCCAGATAATAATTTTTAATAATTTTGATGAAAATCGAAAATGCCACCCTATGGCTTTAATAATTTTCACTTTAGAAATCTTAAGTGCGCTGCAAGCATATATTATTTATTAAAACAGGAACGTAATTCCCTGTACTTAAACAAACAAATAATTCACAAATTTAAGCGGGCGAAGCCGCGAGCTGGTCGCTAGGTTAGTAAATAAAGAAAAACATTTTTATCTTTTTAACATTTTTAATATGGTATTTCACACTTGGGGGAAAAATAATAAGATTATTAAGAAAACGTATAAAAATTTGATCGTAACGGGATTTGAAACCGCGCCTCTTGGAAACCGTCTAAGAGGCGCGGACCGTAGAACGGTTTTCAATAGGCAGCACCTCTACAAATCCCGCTACGTCCAAATTCTCTCTCTATCTTTTATCTTGTCAATACCTTACTTGAATAATATTTACTTCACATTTATTAAAAGATTGCATTCCGTTGTTCCTTTAAGAGTTCTGAATTATTTTATGTTAACTGAACGTAGGTATGAAAATATAATCTACCTGAAAAAATTGGAATCCTTTCAATCTCAACCTTTACTACAAATAATACAATTTTACGTTTGAGTGGCTTAAAAGTCTGCTTGGTACAAATTGGCTATGTTAGGTATATAGGGTAACATTAAGAAGATTTTTGAAAATCATAAACATATGTTTTTGATTTTCCATCAAAAACATGTTTTTGATGAAATCCGTTCAATGAGTAAGTGAGTCCAATAGCTATTGAATACAAAGAATAAACCACCAGATACTACAGTTAAACAACAAGGTACAAGTTAAGTTATAGAAAATAATAACAATGACCAACGTGGCCTCGCCATTGGGAAGTAGGTATCCGACTAAATTGAGTGAGATTTCATTAAACCATTGTAGGATCGCTCGCCACGCGAGAGAATGTTAGTTTTTAAAAAATATTTACGTTGTCTGGTGTAAACTTGAAATGTGTACTCGTATGTGGTATATTGACAAAAAACAAATATCAGGAAGTGTTTACTTTTAGGTGAATTTATATTTTTTTCATGGTATGCATATTTAATAAAAAAGTGTAATAATTAAATACAATATTTATTATCTTTCCATACTATAAACATTTTTAATTAAAAATGAATAGGTACTACTCATTGACAGCCATTGTAGCTTTCAAATTATTACTTATTTAAAATTTACTTTGTTATAACTACTAATGGACAGTATCTATGGACATAGATAGTTATAATTATGATTATTTAATGAAGTTTAGTAGAACATTGAGTCAATAAAGGTTAAAATATATATTTTTCACATATCTTCTTATGTATTATGAATACGTTGTATTTTAATTTGCGTGTTCGTGTTAAAATTATATAGTTTTTAGAAATTATTAATATGATAAATCCGTGAGATGATGTTTAACGATTGATTATATTGAAGCTTAAGACTACTCAGACGGGAATGTAGACAATATTGATTCGATGCTAGAATAGCGCGCGCACCCAAATACGCCTATCACGCCCCTGTTTAATACCAAAACTTTTAAACATTTTTAAAAAATGTAAATTTATAGAAAATATTTTGGTAAACAACATTAAATATTAAGTTGTTAATTATGTTATTATAAAAAAGGCTTAGCAAAATATTCTTATTTATTAAATTAAATTAAATTAAATTAGCTTCACGCTGTATCCCGCACACAGCAGGGTAGTGTTAAGACACTCCGTTCCCCACTTTCTGCCGAATTCTGGAGGCATTGCGTGTTGAGTGGCAAAACTCAACGCCGCGCTTAACCTCGACACCAGAGCGAAGAAATGGAAATATAAATTTAAGTAAATATCTTATTTATTAATTGAGAATTTTATATAAAAACAATTAAATCTGAAGAAAACATTGTAAGCTTCGAAATATATAATTCTGATGATTTAATCAAAGTAATAAAAGGCATACTCCAACCGAAATAAGTAGTAGTATATTTTATAGATAAGGTAAATACAGGCAATATGACATATACGGACGAAATAATATAGTGCGTTTAATTTAAAATTTTTGTGCTATAATATAGCGCTTTTTCGATATCTGTATTGCGTGTCAGCTTGGTAAGCCAAGCCAAGCAACGCCAACATGACAAGTTTAAATGTGTTTCATGTCCACTAAAATGTATTTTATACATAGTTTTCTTCGGGTTTTTGATGAATTATGAGTTAGTAATAGTTAACGCTATCATTTTTTCTACAAATTTTATGTATTACAATAAAATATATTTGTTTATTTTCTGTGTATATTTGGATAAAATGATTATACGTTGGAGAAAACGATAT
Source organism: Heliconius hermathena (assembly GCA_013403705.1). Classification (NCBI taxonomy): domain Eukaryota; kingdom Metazoa; phylum Arthropoda; class Insecta; order Lepidoptera; family Nymphalidae; genus Heliconius; species Heliconius hermathena. The sequence goes on along the minus strand of JAAIXJ010000021.1, from coordinate 332,400 downwards.
ACTATGTAATTTTTTCCATAACTGTAATTTTTATTATTAATGATCTATTATATCATCGTACTATTATTATGTTATTGCATATATAGTTTTGGGTAATATAACAAGAACACACAAACAAAAAGTATTCGAACGTTTTGGCACCAAAAATCCATGAATAAAGCTTTAAAATTTTACTTATAAAAAAAATTCCATGAAAAATTTTCAAACCTGAAAAATTTACAATGTACGCAAACATATCAGTTCAAAACTTGAGTCCAGGCTTACCTAAAAATATTTCTAGATATTACATCGCCTATGGCAACTCTTAGACGACATTCTCTCAACAATAATAAAAACTTGGAATCCAACACAAAAGGAAGGAAGGAAGGAAGATAAAAGAAAACATTTTGAACTGCAATTAAGGCAGTTAGTGGAACATTATTTTTTTTTTGGAAATACAATTTTTCAGGTTAGTATAAAAGCTTGCAAAAGCTTTGAGGTATAAAAAATGGTATTGATATAATCGTTTCAACAAGACAAAGAAACGTGATGCGTGAAAAAGAAATAAATATTTCTTTACGCAACTTAGGACCAAATTCTGTCTTTTTAGATTCATGCTTCATGTACAGATGTTTAAAACAAACAAATAATTTATTTGTTAGTAGTGTTAGAGAATTTTAAAAATTCTTATATTACAATCGTTCTATATAGAATTCTTCTTATATTATAGTAGAATCTTATTTTGAATCGTTACAATTTTTCATATTAAAGTTGTGTTGTTGTTGTCTAGTCAATCAACCTCAGGTAACAAAATATAAATACGACTAGTTACGTTTGCGATAAATAACTAAATATGGCTCATAAACAACACACCATGTCATTTTGCCCGTATTTCCCCTACGTAAATATGTAGGCCCGAGGTAATTTATATAACATAAGTACACTTGGCCTGGAAATGAGGATAGATATGATTGTGGGCAACTTGAAGTGTCTTTATGCGTTATAAAAATATATATTTATACTTTTATCTTATATTTTTTTACCATTACATATCAATATGGTTAAATAACGGAAAGTTTTTAGAAAAGAAACGCTGCATGTTAAATTTTTACTCTCGAAACGTTGAATGATAAGTCATGTTCATTTATAAATTTGAAATAGAAATATAGAGTCAGTGCTGCATTAGGTTTCATTAACATAATACGGCTAATGGACGTGCAGCGCATATAAATATATTACCTATCAGTAGAAGGATATTAAATCGAAAATCATGTAACGAGAAAATGATATTAGTTTTACCTATCTACCACTTAAATAGTGTATTATTATTACTTAATAGTGGCCAGTGAATATTTACAATTATAAAGCTTGTTAATTTACTATAATTACGCAGCGTCGGAAAGTGGGGAACGGAGTGTTTTAGCACTAGGTTCCCTTCGCCTATCCTGCTGTGTGCGGGATACAGCGTGAAGCTGATTTAATTATTATTTTTTAATTTGCCATAATCTATAAATATATATATGACACGGTAGGCAGAAACAACCTAAACTCAGGAATCAGGATGATTTCGAGACAGTGTGAGTCGACTGGCGAAATTCTACACCGCGTAATCTATATCTCTTGTTATTTATAAATAAGTTTTACAAAAAAGTAATCACCTTGTAAAATTAAAACTAATCAAATACATAAATATGAAATGAGTGCCAAGTTCATTATTGACTTATTAGTCGTTATCTACTTCACCACAAAGACGAACTAATCGAACCGAATCGGAGATGAACATATATGGGTGCCGACTTATTTTGCGGTCTTTCCGCTAATTTTGGCACTAAACCTAGATTCAAAATTTCTATCTTCTATTGCGGCCACGAAGAGTTGCACTGCTTACGCTGTTAGTAAAGTGAGACAACTTAAGGATGTTAATCAGCGTTGCTAGATTTTCTCTCCGAGAAAAGTGGACATTTTAAGCAAAAAAATTGAAAAAATGAGGATTTCATTTCTTATTTTTCTATTTTTTTGAGTCTTAAATAAAACTTTTAATGTTGATAAATATAAATAAAAAAATGTTTTTTAATAAAAAAATATCACTATGCATAAATAATATTGTTTTGGTTTATGATATGTGAGGCAGTTATGTCTTCAGAAATTGTACGTAACTTACCAATTTTTTTTTTATAATTTATTAAAAATTAATAGAGCGATTCATATAGTTATATGTATTTCTATGTAATTAATAGTGACTAATTAAAATATTAAAATAACAAAAAAGATTTCTCACAGTACGTGAAATAATTCGTTAAAAGCGGGGCTATGTCTGTCCCGATCGGGACATTTAATTTTTGGGCAAAAAATCGGGTCATCTGGCAACGCTGATGTTAATACTGCTCGCCTAGTTTACTTTACTTACTTTCATAGCATCATGTCCTATGGCAACATATGACAACGCTGCAGATATTGAGCATGGGAGATTAGGGGCATATGAGAATTTTTAATAAAAAGGATATTTTTAGGTTACCGCATAGTTTGCTTGGTTGCTTGAATATATATAATTATGTAAACAACAATGATAGATACGATAATAATATAAGAAATAAAACAAGCTGATCACTCCTAGTTTTCGTCTTCAAAATGCATGCTACTCATGCATGGTATACGTAAGTATAATAAATTTTCACGAGTAATTTTAGGCTGCCAATTTAACTATTTAATATTAAAGTGAAATACTGGACAAACGCGAGTGCGACTCATACACTATTAAAAAGTCAGTTTTGTTGTATGTGGGCCGGCCCTCTTTTAATATTTATTATGTTAATTTTTTTAGTATTTGCTGTTACAACGACAACAGAAATACATCATCTGTAAACACTATAACTATCTAACAATCACAGTTCGTTAGATACAGACTGATGACGGATGGACAGACAGACAACTGAGTCTTCGTAATAGGATTACAAGTTAGGGGACTTTATTTGATGTACTAAATTTCAGGGATGTAGATTACATAACAATACTGTCAAAAACATTTGAAAAATAAAATCGTTTATGGGTAATATACAATTTTGAATTGAAGCTTATCAACTTGACAGTTTTTATAATCATCAGAATAAAATAAAAATGTCACTTTGTTACACAAATTTAAACACCGAATTTTGTCTGATATCCCAACACTTCTACTGATTATGAATTAATTTAAATTATTAATAATTTCAACAAAAGTTCAACTACGTTAAATTCAAGTAGGCATGCCATATAGTTACTTTTTATATGATACCTACTTTGCGTTTACTATCTGAGAAAAAAAACTAATCCGGAAAATTGTTCGCTACAACGTCAGTGAACAGAGGAAATAGCTACATACATCGATTTATCAGCATTCCTTACCTACCTACCAGCGACAGCGAGAAACATTTTAAACGTAAATGATCTATATATTTCCAAAATATAAAAATCAATAGTAACTTTTTTATCGGAAAATAGAATTGAATCAGCTTCACGCTGTATCCCGCACAAGAAGACACTCCGTCCCCCACTTTCTGCCGAATTATCGGGACATTGCATGTTGAGTGGCAGAACAACCAGTCGGTTTTACAGTCACACTTTGCGACCCTGCGCCACGACTGGCCTGAATTTAGTATTACGTTTTATTAATTCAGTATTTCATTATTTTTAATAGGGTATATTCGTTGTCTGCTTTATATACTTTGGTTAAAATTACTTTTCACGCCATAGCAATATCTATATATATAAAAGGGCATGTACCTGACTAACTGAGGTAAGACGCACGCACAGCCGTAACCGCTTATAGTAGAAACGTTAAATTTGGACAGATGTTTTTTTTCATAATCTGGACATCCACTAAGAAGGGATTTTGAAAAATTTTAACCCTAAAGGGATGAAATAGGGGTTGAAAGTTTGTATGGAAAAAAAAGTAAATCGGCACCGATTTTTATAAAAAAATAAATTCAAACTCTTAAAAATATTTCATTGAACACGTGTTTCATGGTTTTTAGAATTCACCCCCTAAGGGTTCAAATAAGGGGTTGAAAGTTTATATGGAAAAACCTTTAAATCGTCACCGATTTTTATAAAAAATTAAATTCAAACTGTTAAAAAAAAATATTGAATACGTGTTTCGTGGTTTTTTTAGAATTCACCTCTAAGGGTGCAAATAAGCGGGCGAAGCCGCGCGCGCCCACTAGTAATGGATATTTTATAAGATGTTACAGTTTTAGTATACGGGAGCTTAGTGGCTGTGACGTTATGCGTCCTTCCGTGTTTTTTTGTTAATTTTCCATAACAGTTTTTGGTATTATAAAAATAATACATATCTTTTTAATTAATAAACGAATTACCCGCAATACTTGCACCCTTTATTGTATTAAGGAACCATGATAGAATTAATACCTAAGTAGACCGATATTTGTAAACATTTATTTCATTAAATAATTTAGTAGCTTTAAAATTATAATTTAAATAAATATTAGTATTTAGAAATCTCTAAAATTCAGCAGACTCAATTTCATGACTTCATTACTCTTTATTCACGTTCACACTTTCACACTTCAAAAACAAGCATGCAAACATCATCTTTACATAGTTTTCTGTACGTACCTACTTATTATGATTAAAATCATCTTTTAACAGATAAACAGTTAGAATAAACATCGATTTTAATATTAATTCTTCTAGGCAACCCTGACGTAATCTATTCTACTATCATGTTTCATTTTGCCTTTTTTTTTTAAATTTGAAGGGACGAGGTTAAAGTTGTATCGAGTTCATTTTTGAATAGCCCCCTTTAAATATCAAATTGCCCCCCTGTGGGGTGTGGGCCCCACGTTGGGAAACACTGATCTAAACTAATATTGCATTAATCATAGATTCAAATTGAAAAAAAATGAGGATAGTCCATCTATCAAGGAAGGCGTTTATAGAGTATATTACACCTGGCTACAGCCAATAGAAGTGGAGTAACGATAGCGTTGCAAAACGGGAGAGTTTGGGAGATTCCGATGCGTCCGCAAACGATTAATTATTTAAAAATCATGTAAGACTGAACTTGTTTTCGTTTTAAAATTCGCGAAAGCATAATTACGACTATCTCTTATAACTCACAGTAACCATTTTTAAGTTTTAAAAAGTACAAAAAAGTAAAGGCTGGTTATGAAATTATTTTAAATAGTAGGTACAATATTTATCCAATTAAATAGATATTTTGAGGCCAGTCGTAGAGCATGGGCACAAGCTTATTTAAAAGATTAACTTAAAAAATAAATAATTTTAAATTGCTATATAATCAGGGAGTAACTTAGACTATGTTTTAATTCGACAAATTAATTTATTAGCCTAAAGTAATCTTGATAGTTGCACAAAAGATATAAAAACTGCCAAACAGTTTGCTTTCTATGCAGGAGTTTTAAAAAACATTGGCAAAATTATTTATTATGTAATAATTTTTAATTATGATTATTATTCTTTCAAATTATTCCTCTAAAATACGAATGCAGAGAAATGAATCCTTGTCATGAACCTGATGAACCAAAATCTATTATTAAATTATTAAGGCAAGCAAAGAACTTAGGGGTAAATTACTTCATATGCCTAATGATTTTAAAATCATGATACATAAATAGCTTCACGCTGTATTCTTAACGGTATAATCAGAGTCTTTACATACTTCTTTCGTCTCGTCCATTGTCATTAACCTCTTCACACATGTCCTCCGGAGGGACTTATGCTTTTTACGTGAACCTTCTTCAGTATCTTAGATACTGTGTTTTCGAAGGTCAACCGAGGTCGAGGTCATAAATCTTTTTTGCCATTTTTTGTCACTCATTTTTTCGATATGCTCAAACCAGCTGAGCACGTTCTACTTCATTCTCACCGAGAAATTCTTACTACTACCTACCATTCCGTGTATCTCTTCATTGCGGATTCGATTAGCTCAGTTGACTCCGTGTACAAAGTGTACGAATATCCAAAGCATTCACCTTTCTTTCATTTCGTACCGTACATATTTCGCTGCCGTATAACAACGTCGGTGCCAACACTGCACTGTGTGCTGCCAAACATGCAACTGTGCTGTTAGATAACGGATAAAATAATAATAAAAAACTGATTTCAAAACTATACCTACTTTTATGCACAAACTTAAACAAAAACTAAATTGTAGAAAATAATATATTAATAACTTCAAAGTAAAGAAAATTGAAAAATATACCTATTTGTTATTTACAATCCTGTACCTATTGATTATGTACAATTTAAAAAAAATTAGCTTTTTCGGTGTATTTAGTAATTTGCTATAGCAAATATATTCATATTTTTTTTAGTTTCAAGCTATAGGATACAAAGAGGGAACCTGACAATCTAGTGTTGAGACATTCTTTTCCCATTAAGACACATTCCGCACTTTCCGCCGAATTGAGGTTTAGCGTGTTAAGTGACAAGTCAAGGACGGCCTCAACGTGTTTCATATAATTTTAAAATAATCATCATATTTGCAATGCCTATAAAATTCGGCAGAAAGTGGGGAACGGAAGTGTTTTAAATGGGAACAGAGTGTCTGAAAACTAGGTTCCCAGGTTCTCTGGCTACCCTGCAATGTGCGGGATACAGTGTGAAGGTAAAAAAAATAATATGTTGATAATATAAACACCTTCGGACATAATGCATTATTTTAAAAGAAATTTGATTGTGCCGTCCAAGTTGGATTGCTTGCAAAAAATTGTAAATGTGATCAGTATTGGCCATTTAAATTTATGCCACCTCTGTTCCAATCAAGGGTCTTAAAGATGTCGACTTGACATCCTCCAAAGCAGTGGTAAACAGTGATGGAAAAATGATAACGAACATAATATGCATTAAGTTTAGTATTGACAATTTAAGAAACCTATACAACTATTTTCTGAAGTTAAAAAAAAGCGTCGGTCATTAATGATTGTTGGTTACTGGTGCTAGAACACGATCTAAAAAGCTAAATTGTAGCCATTTTAAATCACATAAAGGTCGACATTTGTTACAAGCTTAGGCGTCCATCACTTGTTAAATTAAATAGAGCATAGGTAATGTAAAATCGATTGTAACATATTAACCGACTTATCTACAAACTAAAGGTATAATTTATACAGTCTTGATATATTTAAACAGGACATATATAATTTCACCACAGCTGCTATTAGGTGCAGCTGTGTTGAATTTAGATTATTCTCATGTTTTTGGTGATTCTCGCAAGGTTCTCGCAAAAGGACAGCAGGGTCAGAATCATATATATATATATATATATATATATATATATATATATANAAATTAAAGAAATTTTAATTTCTATACAAGTGGGTTAAAATAAATGTGCCAAGTTTCAAGTATCTAGATTAAATAGTAGCTTTATAAATGGTTATGTAATATTACCCACACGTTAGTCGGTTTCATTTTTAAACTTGGCTAGATACGCTGCCGCGTGTCTGCACGATGCTAAAAGAGCATAACAATTAGCAACACAGAGTATTGATCAAAACGTATCAGCTGCTCTAGCCAGTTAGTAAATGAATGACCGACGGCGATCGTATAGCCTCGCGTATGCAGAGCACAAGCTTCACAAAGCTCTATTGACGTGTTTTACAATACACGAACATTTACCGAGTTCTAGCGATGATAAACGAATTATAAACCAGTTCAACGTCCAGTCTCGATACTATCGTGCTCTCTCATGACAGGCGATCGTACCCGATTGTACATTTAAGAGATGGCCGAGCTCCATGATTAACAATACCTACGACGCGAACTCTAAACGTGTTAAAAGTTAAAATGTGAAAACTACATTGTTTCTTTCTTACTTTATTTGTATTATATTATAATAATATACTAAACGTCGCAATGTAACTATCAAAGATACTAACTCCTATTTGTTCAAGTGAGTAACTTCCATTCAAAAAAAGTCCAATATATTTCTGAAATCATAAACATGTACATACATATCTTAAATGTACATGTATTAACATCCCAAAAATCTTTACAAAGATCTTCATCATTTTCTTTAAAGGCACGCATTAATAAGCTTATTAATAAGTACGCAGGGCAGCTTGTGACGGACTGCTGGAGTGTTGCCCTTTTGGACTTGAGACATTTGAAATCTATTCTCCGACGCTGGCTTGCCTTTATTGTCTTTGTGGACTGCAAGAACTATAGGGCTTGAAAGGATAAATGTTCAATCAGCGTAGTAGCAGGAAAACCCACTCATGAGCTCCTTATGATAGTAAAACCATCACACTCGCGGCACAGACGTCTCTGTCAATGACCACGCCGATGCTGCCCAACCATTATCCAAACTCCATCCCATTGTCCAAATTTAGATTTTTATATTTTCTAGTTGCTATGCATTAACCGGTAATCATGCCTTATTCAGAGATGGATCCCGGTTGATGGGTCACAGTGAAATGTTTTGACATCTTTTAAGGAGCCTCAACTTGTTGGACCTGTGTCCGAACGGACTGGTTCTTTTAAACCCAGGAATTATGAAAGTAAATTTAATAATAAATATTCTTAATAATAATAATAATTAACTTAATCAAAACTTTATTAAAATAATGTAAAAATATGATTTTTGTAATATAACAAAAAATGTAAACAGGACTTGGACGATACTATACATAATTAAAGTATAATACAATGATGTTTCAAATAATGTTTTCAAGTACATTTTTTCAATTCCCAATTTAGATAATTCATTTCGAAGAGATGTCTAAAAGTAATATATAAGTTTTATACTTTAACTATAATGCTAAATTCCAAATCATTTCGATTTAAAATATTCTCAATATTGAAAATACAAGTGAAGTAAGTAAATAGGAAATATGTAACTATGAAGTCCTTAATCATTGTATTTGTGCAATCATAATAGTGTAATAGTAATAAATGTTAAGATAAAAAAAATGGAAATTATCACTAAAATCATTACAAATATTATCGAAGCTAACTACAGTTTTTTCATAAATAATCTACTTACTACTTACTATCTATAATGTTTCGGGGGCTACGTAGATAAGATAAAAATAATATTTCTCTATATATCTATGCTATCTAAGTACGTACCTAAATCCAAATCGTCTCTTACATCCCTTCAAACTAAACTAAACCAGACTTATGTCTCAATTTATTATTTTTATGTACGTACATACATACCTATATCAATATATTAATTTAGTATTTATTACTTTATTTGTTGTGGTGTCCACGAAGGCAGTTTAGAATAAAACTTATAATAAATTATATAATATTCCAAAAATATTATAGACAAAAGATACTGCATCAAATCAAATCAGTCAATGAATGCTAGTCGCATCAAATGTTGTATTGTAAATTAAACTGAATATCACATAGATAAGATACAAATTGCATATATCAGATAAACATCATATTTTATGGTTATACGCTATTTTGAATCGTATGTCGTTGGCCTACAGTCTAGATATACACTAGTTAGAGGGTCACAGCGGCTACAGGAATCTAGAACTTAATGTTTGGAGTTGCATTGCGCAGAATCGGCCGAATGCACCGACACTCCCGTGGGGATGGGCGGCGTGCGGGCGTACTGTTCGAGTAATACATCACGTGGTCGCCCCCCGGCGGCTACGCTAGCGTAAGTGCCATTGAACCACACCCATGGCCTCAGATGGAAAATAAACAACATGCCACGTTCGACGTCCGGGCGCTTACTTTTGTAATGTTCAAATCGTAATGCTAACTCTCGCAGAGTCTACCTAAATTTTGGTGTTTGCTATCACAGTTTTTAGTGTTTGGAAGCCGGTCAAATGTCTTCGGCGCACCTCACGTGCGATCGCGACATGTGGGGGCGTCGTGTGCGCCCTCAGACGCCCTCTTTAAAACTGATGCGAAAATTTTCCCCATTTACAACTGAGGTTAGAATTGGTCCGTTGCGCAGCAGTAACTAAATTGGACTACCGCGCATTTGTACCGCGATCGATTCGGACATTAACCTTGCGCAGCTTTTGTGCTGCTGTAGCCCCTCTGGAACTTTAAGAACAAACCTATCATTTTTGGTTTTATAAGATAGTCTCAAGCCATTTGAAATCGTGTCGAGCCGTGTGAATGATTACTAAACATAATTAAAATTGGCTTGTGCTAAAGTCTATTGAAACCAAAAATAATATAGGCAGATTTTTAATTTAGCAATAAATTAATTAATTTAAAAAAAAATAAGAATACAAGTTTATTGAAAATATTATTACAAACAAGGAAAGCAGTAAATATCAAACCTATAAAATAATAAAAGATAGTGCCGGATAACAGGACGTCACAAACGGCGCTCTGCGCGCCGACTACTAACGCAGAATGCCCCGTGTACTATTATGATGCTATCTATCTATCTATCTATAACTCAGTCTCGTATCATTTACTTTCAGTCACTCAGTTATGAAATACTGTTATTTAATAGTTAACTAAAAACATTGATTTAGATTTGATTTTGGAAATTTTAATCACTTCCACTACAGTGAACAACTAAGTTATAAATTTGTTTTTCAAATTTGTGCTTAAATGATTTAATAAAAAAATTATATAATATATTATATCGGAGGCATTAATAAATGTAATAGCCTACCGTCGTCGTCTAATATAGTCGTGGCAAACGCGGGAGGTTGTGGGTCCATTTCCCTCGAAGCGAAACTCTAGGAAATTTAATATTTAATATTTTCATCTTCATCACCCTCGCACTGGTAACGAGGCAAAGCGCGGCGATGATTTCACCACTCAACACGGAGTGTCTTAATGCGAACAGAGTGTCTTAACACTATGTTCCGAAGTGCCTTCAGGCTGCTTTAAATAAACCGACAGAATTTTTTAAATGTTAATCCTAATAATAAGAAAAGAAGTAAGTGCCAGATTAAAGTAATAAAAAATAAAAATTATCAGTAAGCTTCGCGGTGCGTGCATTTTTTGGAGAATTCCCGTTGCATTGTTAATTCTTTTAGGTATTTATAAAAGTTATTGTCACCATTATGTACAGAAACATAAGTCATAAGGCATAAATAATTGTTAATGTAACTGAATATTTTTTAACTTATTTATATTATGCCAAATATTTTTTTTTATCTTAACTTTGAGCTAATAATAATAGGTATTAATATAATATAAAATTCTTCAATATTGTATATTTATAGTTAACGCCATCTATTTGACAGACAAGACAAGTATACACCTATAGTCCGCGAGGTCTAAATTGAGCTTTGCATTTGTGGGAGTGTTCTTATATAGGCGTAAGTGTGACGTCGGCCGTCCAGCGCGGCGTATCTTTTGCTTGTTCTAAACTGGTTTGTACTACTTTTTGACAAACAGCCAAACCTCTTGGACTGGTCGCAGCGTCACAGGTTTAATTCTTAATACTAGGATCTGCCACATGCAGTGCACGGAGAGTGGAGCTGAGCAAGGCTATGTTGTGCTCTGCAAGGTAAAATTTCGCGAAATTTTCTGTTTTGTCCACACGCGCTGAGTTAGGTTAGTCAAAGGTAAATCTATGCTCGTGAATTAAAAAAAAATCCAAAGCTTAACTCTATGGGACATGGGACATTTTGACCATTTACTCACAAACTATAATTACAATTATCACCAAACTACTTCGTTGAGATCACCGTGTCATCCACAACGTTCCTGCAAAACACACTTTGACCAGTAAGAGCTGAGTGAAGCGAAGCGAAGCTCAATTATTTTTTATTTATTTTTGTTGCTGATTTATTAACATTTTCAGTTGGCAAGTACAAGAAAGGAAAAATGTATGTAACCACGCAATAAAAACAATGTGGACGCAGTGGTATTCTTGATAATACAGGGTAGAAGCGTCTGCGCTTCTTTTACCGATATTTTCCATACCGAAAAAATTAATCAAGATACCTCAACCTTTCATTTCACGATGTTATCCATACAGTATTTCGTGTGAAGCAGTTACGAATAGATACCAATAACCTATCCTCCTACTAGTACAAAAATACTACTAAGCGTCGCCGATATGCCGGTTTTCATTCTCAAAAAACATACTAGAACGAGAAAGGGATATCTCTCGATCTATTTTACGCAACTCAACATCGCCGCCATTACCTACGACTCGATTTTGTGAATGAGGCGTGTGCGGCGTTATCGCTTTGATAGGTTTGTGTCTTGACTAATGGCGTTTTATTTTACAACGATAGTTTTATTAATTATTTGTAGAAATCACTTTTTCATTTTTGGAAAAATATCTTTTGTTTTAATTGTATTAGGTTTTTATAGAGTAGTTAAAACTGTGGTTTCGTTTAAAGTAATGATGACAAAAACACTCTGTATAATAGAATGATTCATTATTAAAACAAGCGACATATCCGACGAATGGGAAAATTATGAGGATGCACTGTCCAGGAAAAAAGAATAAAAAAAATTTTAATACAAAAAAAAACAGCTTCACGATGTATCATTGCGTAGGCATTGCGTGTTAAAAAGCGGAACTCAACGCGCTTTGTTCACCTGAAATTTAAATAAATATTTCATTTTCTCGAGTGGGAATCGAACCCACAACCAATCGCGTTTACAGTCACTCTTACTTTTTTATTAAAAAATAAATCAAATTAGCTTCACGCTGTATCCCACAGCAGGGTAGACAGAGGAAACCTAGTGTTAAGACACTCCGTTCCCCACTTTCTGCCTTTGATTTTTGTACTAGCAGAAATCAACGCCGCGCTTTGCCAAGACACCAGAGCGAAGAAATGGAAATATAAATTTAAGTAAATATTTCATCTCCTCGAGTGGGGATCGAACCCACAACCAGTCGGTTTTATAATCACACTTTGTGCCGCTGCGCCACGACTGGCCTCCTTTCTTTTATTTTTGTAATTGATTTCCAATAAACATTTTTTTTTTTGGCTCTACTTGTATTGATCAAATGCAAAGCTCAGCTTATGCCTCGCGAATTGTATCTAGTTATGTCACTATTTTGTATATTTCTATTATATTTAGTCGTCCTTAAGAATGCAATGGAGGAGGGTCGACGTATAACGATATCTTAATTCGCAAATTAGCTAACTCCATCTGCGTGTCCAATTTTACGAGAACTTTAGTTGGTTTACTGCTTTTCCTGTAATTAGGAACTAAAATTTCTGATTTATATAAAATTGTAAGTAGTTGATTACAATTACGACTATTTTCTATTATACCTTCGTAATATTTGTACATTAATACCTATTTGAGTATATTCAGCAATGGACAAAACCAGTCTGTTGATGATAATAACTATTCCTTAAGTTATTTTTTTAACACAACAATTTCAACTAAAATTAAAAAAATAACATATAAAATTATTTAAAAAAATCTTAAGAAACACATACAATAAAAATTAGAAAGTAATATAAAAATATGTTTCTGTCCTTAGTGTGGAATAACATTTTAAAAATTGTTTAAATACTGGATAGATTTAAATGAATTTTTTTTTGGTGTACAACTATTAAGCCTGGCGGGAACACAGGGTATTATCGATTTTAAAAATAGGAAAATTGGTATCAATCCTGTAATAGGACAGTATCACGCTGTAAGCGAAGTAGTTTCATTTCCGACTCGTCTGGAGGGAACGGTTATATTTAAATTATTTTAATTTTCCGCCCTCGCTTTGCTTTACGTTGAGTTGCGATATTGAAAACGCAATGCTTCAAGTGAGATGGAACGAGAACAGATTTTCGATGAAACGGGTGATAAGAGTCCACGGAGCTAGTTTACAATAAAATATTATTTATTTAACACTTTATTACACCAACAAGAACAATTACAAAAGAACAAAAACAATCACACAGAAAAACATTGGTGTAAGGGCGGCCTTATCACCGCAGGTGATCTCTTCCAGGCAACCCCTACAGTAAAAAGATCATAGAACACAGGATTTTAGGTTGGTGTACAAATGAACTAATTATCTATAATAGACTTACTTAAAAGTTACATGCTATATGTTACATAATAATTTACTTATATAGATATATAATAAATACATAAGAAAAAAAAAAATAATAATAAATAATTAAAATATAAACTTACATAAACGATAATTACATACATACAAGTAAATATTATAGAGAAAGGAAATAGTTTTTGACGCGACGCTTAAATATGCTAACAGACTTAGCCGCTCGTATATCACGCGGAAGCGCATTCCAAAGTACAGCAGCTTTAACGGTAAAGGAGTCTCCATATGTTTGAGTGCGGCTAATTGGTAATTTTAATCTATTATCGCTGAGTGATCTGAGATTGAGAGAATGGTTGGAGCCGAGGAAACTAAACCTAGTTTTGAGGTACTCTGGGGTGTAGGGATGGAACAGGATGGTGTAGAGGAGTGAAAGTATGTGGAGATTCCGCCGCTGCCTGANTAATAGTGCTTCAAAAATATATATTTTTATCAACAGTCATATAACCAAGACGTTTCGAATGTCATTCTTTTGCCAGGAATCTTACCAGTGCGATTGCTATATAACATTCGCAGGCAAACTAATGCCTTGAGTTCACTCAAACGACGATAACTTTTTTTTAATGAACCTATTTTGATGAACCAAACTTTAGTAGTTAAGTTGAGTTAAAACAAAGCAATTGGTGAAACTTTTAAGTAAATCGGTTCAGTACTTTCAGAGAAAAATGCGGACATAAATATATCGACAGACAGACAGACAGACAAGAAATTCAAAAAATATATTTTTGCTTTCTATTATTCTTTTTAAGTGTCCCTCTATCCATTTCAGTCAAAATTACTAAATGTACAGACAAAATATTTTTACTGTCTTATTATATATAGAGATATATTATTGTTTTCTTTTGGTGAAATATTTGAAAGCTGATATTTATCACAATATTTCGTTCCTGCTTTTGACATACATTTAAATCTCAGTCGTATTCAGGTTCTTGGCAGTTAGCCAAAATAATAGAATAACTTTTAATATATATATACTAATAACACCAAACATAAAAAGCCCTGTAGCACTAGGTAGTGGGCACTGACCAGTGTCTACATACATAGTACAAGTGCATATCCTTTAAAAACCTTACATAGGTTATACTTTACGAAATAAATTAAAAAAAATAACTTTTCCGACAAGCAACACGGGGTTGAATTCCGCCATTCAATACGCAATGCCACCAGAAAGACCGGAGGTAAGTGGGGAACAGAATTGTCTGAAATGGGAACAGAGTGTCTGAACATTAGATGCTCGGGTTCCCTCTGCCTGCCCTGCGTTGAGCGTGACGTAAAAAAAAATCTTGCACTTACCTTTGAATGATTGAGTATCCATAATCCGCCGAATCTCGCTAGCTTCAGATCCACTCTCAGATTCACAACACAAAGAACGAACAGCAGTCGGAGAGTTTGTAGTATTCTTGTTACTGTTTCTTGATGTGTAGAAACTTTTAGGATTCATAAAGCTAGTCGTGCGGGTAGGCGGCACGGGAGGCATCTTTATATGACTGTTAGGATCATTATAAGATGCCAAATTCTGAACCACTCCATATCTATTCTTGGCTCCCAAATCTGGGTCAATAGCTTTATGTTCCGTTAAATTTATCGATGATTCTTTCGCTTCTAAAGTGCCTCTTTTCACTTGTCGAAGAAGGAAATCATTGGCCTGCGTTAGAGATCCACGACGACATAATGGCCAATGAGGTTTAAAATTTTCATTTTTTCCTGAGGTCATACGATTAGTAGCATCGGCATGAAAAGTATTTTTGTTATTTATGCATGAATCACTACGCCTTCCCGGAACTCCTCTAACAAAGGGGACACGAAGAGGAGTAGTTTGGTGTAAATTGTCATTCACATCTGAAATGCGTGATACACTACGGCAGCTAGAATCCACAATATGTGAACTAGGATATTTACAATTCGAATAAAATCCGTTATCAATTTTATGTCGGCTCATAGAACCGTTCACCGAATGTCTCAAAATATATTCGTCTTCTTTCTCTCTTAATTTTTTAATTTTTTGCCAGTAAAATGCTTCAACTCTTTGTCGAGTTTTTTCTTTTTTAATATGCTCCTTTAAATTAAAGTTTTCTTTTGAAAAAATCTGTGGATTAGTAATATTTGACGAAGGTGTTGGGGATATTGTGGAATTATTACAAACATCTGCCCTATTCACGGAATTTCTTTTTTCTTCTGCTTCTATTAAATTTTTTCTAACACGTTCATATGGAGATGCCTTTGCAGGCATGTTAGGAATTTTGTGGCCAGCACCAATAGGTGAGGTCGGAGCAGAATAATTGTAAGGCTTCTCCGGGTTATTTGTCATGAGTTTACCGGGAATATGATTATTAATTTGGGGTCTATCCTTCTTAGGTGACAAGCTCCGAGCGCGAATAGGTTGAATTTTTCGTACTTCCGCTTCTTTCTTTGGTGAAATTAAAAATGTTGTGCTGACCTTTTTTATTTCTGCACCAACAGATGCCGGGTTAGCCTGAACTTTCAAAGCTCTATATACTTCAAATTGTTCCAGTGGTATTTTATCCGTAAGCTTGTCTAAAGAGTGATAATAAACATCCGGAAATGGTATTTCATGTGGTGAAATATATGAATCGTTTTTAGGTTTGGGGGGCACCTGTGGTTTTGCCAAGTATTTTACATTTTTATTTCCATCTGAAACGGCCTCATAAGTCTTTGTGATGTTTGTTTTATTTATATTTTTTGAATTTTCTGAAACTAAAGTACTACTTGAAGAATGATTACTTGGAGTATCGATAGCTCTTAAATCGTTACTTTTTCGAGAAAATGAAGCTGTAGATATATTTTCATATATACGCTCATTGTGGTCGTCTGTATAAAATTCAAGTACATTATGTGCGTTTTGATAATAGTTACTATTAGTATTACTAATTTTATTTTTTTCTTTATTTAAAGATTTTTCCTTATTCTTAGAAAAGAAAATATTTGGGAATATCTTGCGAAAATTATTTCCACGTTTTTTATTATCATCGCCCATTTTAAATATTTAATGTAAGTCGACCTGAAACAATATTTTTTATCATTTTAATTATTTGAATAAAGATAAGCGCAATATAAATATTCGAAGCACCGTTGCCAGATTTTATCTCAATGAAAAGCAGGATTTTTAAACATTGTAAGTAAAAAGCGGGAGTCTTTCGCCAAAAGCGGGACAATAAATTAAAATAATCAGTTTAATTTACTATTTATCTTTTATTTCAGTTTTAAATTAAGGTTCCAATGGTGATAGTTATCAATTTTCAGAGTAGTTATACTTATTATATAATAATAAAAAAACGAAAGACATCGCGAAAAAACGAAAGAATAATTAAAATTGCAAATAACACATAACTTACGTATATACTTATTTGTATTTCTATGAAATTGATAGTACCTATTAAATAAAAACTTTAAGGAAAAAAAGAATTTCTCACAGTAAGTGGAGCATGTCTATCCCGATCAGTGATTTAATTTTTGAGTTGAAAATCGGGTCGTACCGCAGAAGTCGGTCGGACGTCTGGCAACGCTGATTCATAAAATAATTGATTAACATAATATACATATTTATAAAGACAATATTTAGTTATTAATTCGTTTAACGTATTTTATATTACTCCTGGCGTAATTTTCTTACTTTATATTTTATATATTCTTTATTGCATCAAACAAAACATACAGTAATATAAAATGTAAAGTGACATAGGTAAGAGGTGTAAATTATAGGACTCGTTTAGTGCCTTTAATAGATGAGTTCTACGATCATTTTTTAAAAGACACGTATTTAAATCACCCATGCAAATAATGTGTTCATACAAGGGTCGAAGGTTCTCAAGATTTTGTCATTTTTTACTTTACTTAAAGAAGTTATTTAATTACTGAAGAAAAAACAAAATAAGTTTATGGCTTGGTGCAATAGATGGCGCTGCTTTATATACTTTTTATGTTTTCTTATTAACGAGAATCTTACAGGCAAATTGAAAATTTTTAAATATAAACCATCTACGGGATGTAAGTAGAGTAAATTTCTAAGGTTATGTTTTATCTATTGAAACTGATTAACTATTTGGACGAGCTGTAACTGATAGATGAGTCACCTCAATAAATAACCTTATCACTTTTTAAAGAGGTTTGCCGCAATTCAGTCGAGTATAAGACAAACAATATAATTCATTATTTATAAAATAAACAGTTTTATTCTTGTTAAATTAATTACATTCATTAAAACCAGTAGGTACTACTTGAAATTATAATATTTTTAAGCTAAGTTATCACTAAGTGTAAAGTTTACAGACTAGCATACGTATGTTACAATTTAAACAAAATTACAATTCAGTAGCTTACCTTGTTTTCTTTCACAACTTTAACCAAAAACAACTTTAAAACTTCTGTGGTCACATTTACGTTTTATTAAATAAACACATTCTAAAAGCACTACACATTTATTATTTTAGAAACGTTTCCAAATTTAAATATTTATTTCTAAGTTTAATACACGATATAACCTTTTACGAGCATATCAACATAACATAAGTAAGTATTCATTTTCGCGAAGTTTGAAGGCCAAACTTTAATAGCATTGGCTTAGACTTTCCAGTATAAACATAGAGTCTGTTTTCATACTGTTGTTTCGTAACAAGCGTTCCGTTACACGCAATCCTATTAATTCGCTTTATCTCAAGTACCACTTCATGCCTATTTTTCTTTAATGTATTGTAGGTTGTGAAATGTGATACACATATAATTTTTATAACATTCAAATATAAAAATTTACTACGTATTTAAACGTAAAAATAAAGATTTAGATTTCATTGATTTACAAAAGGAATATTATAACATATGGTACACGTTTTACATTATTTACTTTACGATGACATAATTTTAGGCATGAATCAAGCATAGATTAAACAAGTGTGGTGTTGCTTACTTAAGCTGTTAATAGATGGCGTTTCCCATTATTTACAATCCAGAAATATTATTTGCGTTTGTTAATTCCTATGAATAATTAATTAATTGTATTTTAATTTTTATATTTGATATACACTAGGCAAGACCAGACCGGGGGAATGATACTTGAAATATTATCATTCCAATGAACAGCATTGATATCTGCGACTTAACATTCAGATTTCAATGTAAAAATAAATAAAAAAATATAATAATACTTTCAATAAACCATAATTTAAACGTTTAAACGTTGATTAAAATGTTGTATTTTAGTTTTACTATTCAATTGATAAAAATAATAATATTACACAAAATCAGTATCTCAAATTACCATATTCTTTTCGTAAGTAAAATATGAATAACCATGATTTGTGTAAGTTCTTACATATAATGGATATGTTCATTTGAAGATATATTCAAAGTGCTTGAGGAAGTTCCGACTACAGATAGTACAGTGAAGTAGGTTAATTTGAAATAATTAACGTGATGTAATATAGCCCATACAGCCTTTCCTAATAAATGGACTGTCCAACATGAAGAAATTTTTCAAATTGAACTCATAGTTCCTGTTATTAGCACCTTTAACCAAACAAATACAAGAAGCTTCATAATATTAAGAATAGATGTAATTAATTTAAAATCAATATTTACCAATCATACAGTAATACTAACTCAATAAAATATATAGAACAGAATTTATTTAAAAACCAGAGGGGCACAAGCTACTGTAAACGTGACAGGTTATGGGTTCAACTTCCACTCTAGGAAACTCGCTCTGGTAACGAGGCAAAAGCGCGCCGTTTAGTCCCGCCACTCTACAGGCAATGCCTTCAGAATTCGGCAGAAAATGCGGGACGGAAGTGTCTTATTGGGAACAGTGTCTGCACACTAATTTCCAAGGTTCCCTCTGTCACATGTGCGGGATACAGTGTAAAAAAAATGTATTAAACAAAAAATCTAATTTTGTAACATATATGATGCAACCTATTTGTTTTGACTGACAATATCCGAAAAAAAATTATTCGAATAATTTATAAATTACGTCAAATTTTATTGCGAAAACACAATTGTACTACAATAATGTCCTACTTTCGTAGATGTATAACTCGCTTAATGAGTACTCAACATTTAGTAAAAAGAGTAAATAATGATAAAGTAAGAGATGTGAAACGTTTTTATTCTGATGAACCTACGGAGCCCTTTGACAATTTACCTTTCAGAGTCACTAATAGGTGAGAGAACCTTTTTGTCCTTTAAATTAGCTCCACGCTATATGCGCATGCACGTGAGCGGGACACAGTAGAGTAGGCAGAGGGAACCCAACATTCCGACACTCTGTTTCCCATTTTCCACCGAATTCTGTCGTGACTTTTTTCACACTTATTTGTTAGGAATTATTACATTCACTATTAGAAGCCAGTCGTGGCGCAGCGGCACGAGGTGTGACTGTAAAACCGACTGGTTGTGGATTCGATCCCCACTCGAGAAGGTGAAATATTTACTAAATTGTATATTTCCATTTCTTCGCTCTGGTGTCGAGATTAAGCGCGGCGTTGAGTTCTGCCACTCAACACGCAATGCCTCCAGAATTCGGCAGAAAGTAGGGAACGGAGTGTCTTAACACTAGGTTCCCTCTGCCTACCCTGCTGTGTGCGGCATACAGCGTGAAGTTGAATTTTTTTACTATTAGAATTATAATACGAACAATTTAGCAATCTTGTTGTTTCCTTGAGGGAGTTCATATCCTGGAAATTTGAATATGCTTACATAGTCCACTAACAGTAGGCTAGCGTAATAAGGGCCGACTAACGAAATATTAAAGAATAGGTACCTGCTACACCTAAGTATGTAAATTAGTAAGAGTGGTTGGTAAAACGACTTTAAATCATTATATATCCTAAAATGTTTCTTAAAATGAAAAATCATGAAACATAACGATAAAAATGAAACGATATCCCTCCTAACATAGTTCGATGATTTTTATTTTTGACAATATGGCGTCTGGTTGTCATTGTACCTATACTTCTTATTGGCATGCCTTTGTGACGACCGCAAGGTTGAGACGAATCGTTTGACGCCAATTCGTTTGGTCTATGCAACGCCACCTTGACACTAATTACAAACATACATTCACATATATATAAAAAGGGCCTTTAAAATTTTGTCAAAAGTAATACTGAACAACTACACCATTGAAATAGTTATAAAATCGGTACAAATATAAACAAATACACAATTTTTTGCAATCTATGAGAATTTAACAGGCGGGACCCATTTGAATTTTAAATCCTAGTTTAATTAAATTTTCCCAGGGACCGCAAGGAGTTCTACTCTCTCATTATTTCATTAAGAGAGTTGGTATCGTATGGATTTGAACTCGACTTTTTCATTTGCAGTCCTTGGTCTTACCACTAATACCAGCTCACTGCTATAACTAAAGCGTCAACTAAGGCCCCCGCAAGTAGGAATTTTCTTAGAGCAATCAGTAATAATTTTTAAAGATTTAATTATATTTGTTGCAGATACACACTGACGTTAACATTTGCATTTTTATTTGGGGTTGGCTTATGGGCACCTTTTCTAATCGTTTGGTATTTAATGGCCAAAAGAACTATGTAGAGCCTGACTCACCGATGGAATATTTTGCTAACTTAAAAACTTTAAAATATATCCAAATAAAAATGTTTTATATTTTATTTTTTATGTCATCATCCTAGTTTAATAATTAAAAAAATATGAATAATATAGTTATTTTTTTAAATACAGACTACCTAATTCCTATGTAATAATTTCTACAATGACAAACTTCATTTATAAATGTTAATCTTACAATTAAAAAAAATCAACTTAAAATGTTACAAGCCAAATCTCATGTTTTTAAATTAAACTGAAAAAAATTATATTATATTAGATATTGTTTGTCAATTATTATTTATAAGATGATATTGAATTATGATGAATTTATGTGGCAAAAACTACGTTTGCAGTGTGTGCACAGTTACGATATAGTATTAAATAGATGTGAAATAACTAAAAAAAATCCTATTAAATATGACAATTTTTGCAAGCAAAAGCAAATCAATTCCCAAAACACTTAAATTATCATTTATTTAATGCATAACAGTAAAATAGGCCTCTATTTTACTGTCGTGGCACAAGGGTGTGACTGAAACCAGACGGTTGTGGATTCGATCTCCATTCGATTCTCCAATCCATTCTCCATTTTATTTTTCCATTTCTTCGCTCTTTTGTCGAGGGTAAGCGCGGCGTTGAGTTCTGCCACTCAACACGCAATGCCTCCAGCATTCGGCAGAAAGTGGGGAACGGAGTGTCTTAACACTAGGTTCGCTCTGTCTACCTCATAAAAGTAACACAAAATATAATAAAACAGAAAAAATAAATTATGCTATGCGAAGACTATGCTGGCCGGGTTTTATTTAGATTTTTTAAAAGATTACAATATGTTCGTCACAATAGGTATATACCCATGATTTTTGCGTAACTTTAAACATAACCGTTGTACCTTCTAAACCGTCCATTTAAGTGATATGCTGTAAAAGCCAATTTTAATCTATATAAAGCGCACAATGTATCTGACGTATTTAACCGGATGAGGAATAATACTGTACTGTTGAAAATTGGCTCACAATTATCTCTTCTTTATTTTTAAATACAAAAATGTTTACTGTGTAGTATCCTTAAAAGATAAATATATTGTATACTATAGGCTTTATAACATTACGGTGTATTTGTTGAGTACATAACCAAATAAACATAATAATGAACGACATGGAACCGCGAGTGCTTCAGAACGTACATTGTACTACAAAAACATTCAATAAGTCACAATAAGGCATTTTGTGACAAAAAATAATAGATAAATTTCAAACAAGCACATTAAGGTTTTTCGTTGCATTGACCGTTGCTTAAAAATAAAATTCAAGTGTCTGTTTTGTGATTTCAAAATAACTGTGTTTTTGCAAGTGCATGTGGTTATTTACATGATACAAAAATTCCAAAAAAAAATCATTTCTATTTTTTGGCGCTGTCTGTCTTTCTATTTCCCCGAGCTATTGTCTAGAACAATTAAAATCTTTTTTATGAGACTTTCAGTGACGGATAGAGGGGGTTACGGAGCAACATTTAGGGTAGTTTTTATTCCGAAATTATTAGAAACTAAACATTTTTCTTTATTAAATACGATAGTTTGTGCGAAAAATATCGAATAAAATCTCAATAGATTAAATTAAAAAATCAAATTAAAATTAAATCAGCTTCACGCTGTATCCCGCACACAGCAGGGTAGGCAGAGGGAAACTAGTGTTAAGACACTCCGTTCCTCACTTTCTGCCGAATTCTGGAGGCATTGCGTGTTGAGGGGCAGAACTCAACGCCGCGCTTAACCTCGACACCAGAGCGAAGAAATGGAAATATAAATTTAAGTAAATATTTCATCTCCTCGAGTGGGGATCGAACCCACAACCGGTCGATTTTGCAGTCACACCTCGTGCCGCTGCGCCACGACCGGCCTCAATAGATTAAAATTTCATTTTTTTATAAAAGCGGTATAGATAACCGAACTGAAATAACCAGCCATTCTTTCCTAAATACACTTAAATAACATTAAATAAAAAGTACCAGGCGATGCCGCGCAAGGCCAAAACTTACACCACACCAAGAAATTATAAAAAAATCTAATTAATCTACTACTCGAATAAGTGAAGAGAAACAAAGAAAAATATAACTTTATAATAAATAGCAAATAACCACTTAAAATTAACAGTAAATCGAAAATCTATGAAAATTTACAAAACCGTCAACGTCATAGTGTTTCTCGGGGATGCTCGCTGTAGAATAAAAGGGGTACTTTCAAAGGACGGTGAATTTTTGTAACAGAACGACCACTTTTTGTAGCGATAGGTGGAATTTTACAAGGAAAAGTATAAATGTGATGATGGACGTGTTAATGGCAAGATATTAGAACAAGTGAATGAAGTGGTATATTTAGGAAGTACATATGTTCAGTAGAGATGGAAGATACGAGATATATGTGGAAAGGCATATTGCTGCCGTTAACAGGGTTAATTAATTGCATTAATGAGACGGCGAAACATCAGCACAACTACCGTTTAGCCGTACACAATGCAGTATTGGTACCGACGCTGGTAGACGACAGCGAAGCGTAGGTATTACAGAAGAAGAATGAAAAAGTGATGACTGTGAAAGTGATGGAGATGCGATTTCTTCGTAGGAAATACGGAGCTTAGCTTATCGAATCCGCAATGAAAAGAACGTGAGAGTGAAGAAGAACGTGTTCAGCTGGTTTGGGCATGTCGAATGAATGAGTAATGAAATAGTGGCAAAAAATATGTATAATGTGAAAAGAGAGTGGTAAGAGAGGTAGGTGGAGACCTCGGTTGATCTTCAAAAACACAGTAACGAAGATACTGGAGGAAGGTCAAGGCCAAGGCTTAACACTCTTCTTTATTCAAATAGACTATTACAAGCACTTTTCGAATTTATAATGTAGGTATGGAGCAGAAATGAATTGACTGTATCTTGCAGAATGAATTGACTGTTTCTTGCTCTCTGGTGTGGTGAGAACGGAAAGTTTCCAGCGTCTTCTCTATTGAAATTAAGTTAAATTATGTTTTTGTATTTCAATAGCCTCGCATTCTAAGAATACTCGTATATCTGTTTTCCTTAGCAATGATGTAGTTGCCAATGAGAAGAAACGTTCAGGGGACATAAATCTTTCAACCTCTGTCAAGAAAGATCTAAATTGATCAGTGTTCCTCAAACGACTTTTCTCCTTTATCAATACTTAAATTTTCTACTTATATATATTGACATATATTGATATTTTATACTTATAAATTGATTCGATTTTTTGATCCGATTCTCGTGATAGATGTATCGATTCACTAAAAAACCGAAACCTATTATATCGATACAAAAATTGGATATATCATATTTTATTCCTTTGTAATGAAACGATCTACACAAGTATCTGATCAAATCGAACATGTTATAGTCTGTGTCCGTCAAATTGTTGGTTGCAACTTGCGGCCATGTTACTATTATTGACGTAAGAAACAAGGATTGGACGGTGAATCTTATAGTGCAATTTCTTAGTAATATCAGAACCTTAAGTTATTAAAATGTTTGAGAATATGTACACATAATTAATTGTGATGAAATGTTAATAAACAAAGATGTACTTTAATTATAACTACAGTTGTTTTTTCTTATAGTTGACGCCACACCTGCATTCGTTGTTGGTGTTGAATATGTCTGAACATACATTTTGTAGTAGAATCGGAAAAATAAAATTTAAAACTACTTTATTTTCTCTTTGATTATAATAATATTTTATATAAATAGTACATTTTGTGGGAATAGTGAAATATTTCAATCATGGAACTTTTGTTTATATTGTGTCTTGTTTCATTTGGACTAGCATATGATAAAGGTAAATATATTAAATCGTAGGAAGCCATTATTTTCAATTTGTATGATCTTCTATATAATATTAAAAGGAACAATATTTAAAGCTTTTGGCCATTTTTAGCCTCCTTCTATGGTGCAAGTTACATTTCATACCCACTTCAGGAAGCCAAAGGAGTAACTGACATAAGCTTTAGGTTTCGAACACATTTATCTGACGCCCTTTTATTACTAGCCGCAGGAAAAACTGACTATTGCATGGTGAGTGATTGTAGCAAATCATACTATGTATGTTAAATAATTACAATACATTAGGTACTAAAAAATAATGTAACAAAACTTCATGTCTTAGATTCGCTTAGAAGGTGGTAGACTTAAATTGCACATAAACCTTGGTGCTGGTGAAAGTGAATTATCATCAGTAAAAGGGGACTTCCTAAATAATACCCAGTGGCACCATGTCAGCATCATTAGACGAGAAGCCAATCTCACTATGAAGGTATTTATTATATAATCATAATATTACTATAAAGTGATTTAATTATTTTTTTATTAAGAAAAACCATTCTGATTGATATTTTTTTTATTACCATCAATTACAGCATTATGCTTTGAATAAACTATGTATTGGTTTGTACAATAACTATATATCATTAATATCAATATAGATGTATAATTTTTTTCTCAAGTGCTATAAATCCAAATTAAATATGTATGTACAATTTAATTTGTCGTGCAATGATTGTATACCAATGATATTCTTTAGCAAAATATCTAATATTCTCAATTTGTAAAGTGGCTCATACATTTTTAATATATTATGTTAATTTATGTTTGTATTGACAATTGTGCAACTGTAAATACATTGATTGTGGGTTTGAATACCACTTGGAGGACGTAATATTAAATATTTTCACTCCTTCGCTCTGTTAACAGTGCAAAGAGCAGCATTGAGTTGCACCTCTCAATACCTCAAATTAATTAAGAATTAAGTGGGCAGTGGGAAATGGAAGTGTGCTAAAGTGAACATAGTGTCTAAACACTAGATTCTTAGGTTCCCTCTGCCTACATGGCAACACGCATCATACATGCATGAATATAACAAAAAAATACTTGATAAGTATATTATAGCACAACCTATTATGTAATCTAGGAAGTTGTACCCTACTGAACAACATTTTTAGCTATAATATAATTTACAATACACTAAAAACTAATACTAATAATTATGAAACATTTCATAACACAACATCATAAACTAATACTAATAATTATGAAACATAACATAATTATGAAACAATTGATAACAATGGAAAATAGAATTTAAAGACAGAGGTTCCAAATTGTGTATTGACTACATCAAATGTAATCTACATTTTTAGCTATTTCATTTGTTTACTTTATCCAGATATCACAGTGACTTTCCAGTATATCTTGAAAGTGAAACATTTTATAGAAGCTTACATTATAAAGGACATCAAAGTTCAACTCTTCTTCTTCTTTTCTAATAACTATAACTTCATTGTATCTATTCTTATAAACTAAATTGTAGAAACTTTACTAATTTACTGAGTTTTAAAATATACAACAACAAATATATTTTACATTACTAAATTTAAATCAATATGAGACCAAGAATTTACCTTAAAACTTGGCTAATATATTAGATGATTGTATTAAAAAAACATTAGTATTATATGATTTTGAATTCACATATTTAAGAAAAAATATTAGTGGCAAAGACTTAATGATTAATAATATATTGAAGGCCCCCAGGTAAATTATTGAAAGTAAAAAGATGCAAGTTTCTTTTATTGCTCTTTTGAACTACTAATAAAGATAGTTTTCGATTACATACATATTTAAAAAAGCATATTGAACAACAATTTTAATGAATTTACGAATTGGTTATATGTATATAATTATGGCCAGTCGAGGGGCAGAAGTGTGTGACTGTAAACACACAAACTGTGCAACAGGTTGTGGGTTCAATTCCCAATCAAGAAAAATAAATATTTAATATTATCATATCTTCGTTCTGTTATCGAGACACACGCAAAGTGCCCAGAATTCACTGAAAATGGGGAATGGAGTGTCTTACCACCGAGTTCCGAGTTTCCCTGCAATGTGGATCCACGCGATACAGCATGTAGCTTTAAAAAAAAATACTAATATACATGGAAAATGGGATTATCTTGTGTTGTGATGTCCTAATTGCTACCCATCATAAACAGTCATGCTGTATATTATGTAAATTATAGATACTGTAATTGAAGTGTATTTTCGTCAACTTCAGTTACGTCATTGACTTTGGCTGTATATTTTTAGGTTGACGACAATGTTGTAAAGAAAAGGCTGCCGGGTCGTTTCTTTGAACTGAACATACATTTCGGTATATTTCTCGGGGGGCAAGGAGATTTTTCGGAGCTTTTCCTTGGTCACATGGAGAATTTCCGCGGTTGTATGGAAGACGTAAGTTGGAGATTTGTTTACTGTAACGTTTACTATTAATAAAATATCTGCTTCATATATGTAAACCTTATAAGTTACTTTCAGGTATACTATAATGGTGTAAAAATAATAGAAAAGGCACGTAGTCGCACTGGCTCAGTCCACGTTGAAGGGGTTACATGGAATTGCGCGCCCGAATTCGATGCCGATATTAATTCCGATATAAGTTTTATTGATGAAGGTGCTTACTTAGTCTTACCTAGAATCAATTCAAGAGCGGGAGGAAGGTAAAGTTATATTTTCTTTTCTATTTATATAAATTTCTGTATTTTTTAAAGAGAATAAGTGCAAATACTATAAAAAAAAATATTACGCAGGTGGCAAATAGAATTTAAGACAATTACTCCAAATGCTGTTATACTTTATAATCCCGGTGGTGGTCGTGGATCTGATTTTTTGGCTGTGGAGATATTGGAGGGGATTGTAAGGGTCAAAATGGCGAGGGGGCAGATTGTACATACCGAAAGAGTGAACGACGGACAATGGCACAAAATACATTTACTTTTCAATCCATCTTTAATCGAGGTAAGCTTATAAATATAAAAAACATATAATTGTGCTATATATATTGTTAACAAAATTCGATTACAGTTGCGAATGTTATATATAAAACTTTGGAATATTTATAAAATAAATTCTATAGAGGTTCTAATTTAAAAAATTGGTTTTTTATAGCTAATATGCGAAAAACAAATTATACTTTGCGAATTTATGAAGTTTTTAATGGTATATTTTATTTAATTGCAGTTGGTTTTGGCGATTTTTTTGTTCTGTTATAAAATTAATAATTATTTCTATTACTGTTCTAATCTTGAGATTTCGATTCTCTCTGAGAGTATATTAGATTGGTACCATTATTTTATTTAAACATTTGAGTGATATACCCAAAATATGATCAAAATGTTCTAAGTTTTAAAACTATAAAGAAATTAAATAAAAATATTTTAAGCAAAACTTTTTTTGTTATTTTATTGTAACTAAATTTGTGAGCCCAAATACACATAATGTTACTGAGCCATTAAGCAGTCACATAATTATTGGCCTTATTCTTATCGAAGCATGTAATAAGGTCAAGCCAAAAGTTGTAACATTTAACTGTCTGGTGCAGTATTAGTATAACATTATATTATATCGTGCATAACCTTAGCAAATCTTCAGTGTACATTTTTTGAAGCTGTTTTAAAAATTCTGAAAAACAAATATAAGCATAAATGTGTGTAATTCAGTTTTATTTATGATATGATATCAGCGGTACAAGCAGCAGTACATCAATTTCCTTGTATAGTCAAATAAATATCTCTAAAATACCTTAAATTAGATTGATGTTTTACTATAAACTCTCTCTACTCTTTTTGCCTACAAAGCTACATGTGTGTGTGAAAAAAAAAGTATCAATATATATTTTTTTATATTATAACCAAGTTTTGAGGACTAAGATTTTTAAAACTCATGAGGCTTAAGATGCATATCAATGTTATGGTTCAAAATGCAAAAGGCGAATGTTCATTTACATTTCATTCTGCAGAGATGAATGTATAACATTAAATATAAATTATCAAAAAATCTTATGCGCTCTATGTCTATTGTAGGAACAAATGCTAAAAATAAATTTAATTTTAATACTATACAAAATAATATGACTATATTGTACTATTGATAATATTCAAAGTGAAATCCTACCTTAAAATATCTCGAAATTATTGTCAATAAAAATATACATATATTATTACTTATTTGTTTTGATGGTCTTTATTATAAATAACCACAACTTCAATAACATTTTGTGGTTTTTGCATTGTACTCCTAAAACATTTAACTTAAATTTTCCATACATTTCATTAAATATACTTTAATTTGTTGCATTACAGCTTTCAATAGACAACATAGCAATGAGTACACAAATAGAAAGTGGTGGTACCAGATACTTAGATTTATCCGACTCATTCTATCTAGGAGGTATTGAAATTGAGAAAAGGCAGCGAGCCTTTGCTAAAGGCATAAAAGCGGCAGATTCTAGTATTATGGTAAAATAATCCTTCATTAGTGTTTTTAGTTTATTTATCAATATTTCATGAATAATCACATGAACATACCATGGCATATTTGTATGTCAGCTGCAAAGGTTGTGGGTTAGATTTCCACTCGGGAAATTAATTACATATTTTCATTTCCTTGCTCTGAGGTGAGTTCCGTCATAATGTCTCCAATTTTGACGAAAAGTCGGGAACGGAATACCTTAACACTAGGTTCCCTTCCCTTTTATATACTGTATATCGCGTGGAGGTAGGAATAATATTATTTATTATTCAACATATACTATATATCAGAGGCCAGTTGTGGCGCGGGGTCACAAATGTGTGACTGTAAACGCGACTGGTTGTGGGTTCGATCCTCACTCGAGGAAATAAATATTTATTTAAATTTATATTTTCATTTCTTTGGTCTGGTGTCGAGGCTCCCCTATGCCTATACTGCTGTGTGCGGGATACAACGTGAAGCTGATTTATTTATTTATATACTATGTTGGATTTCAGGGTTGTATCAAACCTATTGAAGTAGACGACAAACTTTATGGGCTTCCTAACGCAGTGGTGTCCTACGGTATTAGTCCTAGATGCGTGTGGTGGTACCCATGCCATGCGGGGCCCAGTCCACCGTGCGTGCCGCGGGCGACTTGTGAACAGCATGGCGTTGATCATTTTACTTGTAAATGTGATAATGATCTGTGTATAAACCCAGATTATGCAGAGAAATATAAGGTATGATTGAAAAGTTTGAATGTGCTCATGAAAACATTTGTTACAAAAGTAACCATTAGTAAACGCGACGGTTGTAGATACGAATTCCCTTTGGGCAATCGATTCCCGTTTGCATTGTATTCATATCATTCTAGTAAGACGACTAAGCGCAGCGTTGAGTTCCGCCACTAAATATATAATGTCGATAGATTAGTGGAAGGTGAGGAATGAAGTTACTTCACAGTGAAACCTAGATTCCTTCTGTCCATCCTGCTTTATACTGCGTGAAATTGAAAAATTAAAATAATAAAACAAGTTATTTTGTATTTTTAGGTCTTCTCTAAATTGAGCAGTGAACTAGAACTAGTAGCATTATATCCTTTAACAGTACAAGAAGGTGGAGTTGCGGTTATTACTACACAGAATATTGATGTGATCTTAGACCACCATAAATATGGCGTGAGACCCTCCGGAGTTCTACTGCATGTGGCCCAGTCACCTCAGCATGGTCGCATAGCTGTTGACTTGACCTTACAAAGAAATTTACCTCAATACAACTTTGTAGAGGGAGAGAAATCTAAACAGTTCTTTACACTCATGGATTTGTCAAGAGATAAGGTTTCTAAAATTATTAATATTACTTTTACAAATTTGTTTTGTAGGGACAAATTCCCCGCTTTTATTTATAAATCTTATATAACCCTTTGCCAGAATAGGATCTTATACTGATCCTAAAAACAAGATTATATGTATTTCTTTCGATCCCTACAGACATCGCCTACGTGGCCTCCTACAAAGAATTATCGGCTTCACCATTGCATTATAAAGTGCCTGATAGTCTTATCTACCAGATAAAATGCAACTTTTAGTTTCACAGGTTTAGGTTAGGATAGTAACATCTAATCAAAAAAATGTGCGCTTATCATTAGATTCGAGTGGCTAATATCATAGTGAAATTGTGTCCGAGACTCTGAGTGGTTGATATGCAAACTGATGATGTAATGTGTTTATTTTGTGCAGTCCGGTGTATTGAAAATGTCAAAGCTGTTCGATTTTTTTTTTAAACTACACTAGACACTTGGACACAGTGCGCTTAGACAGCGGCTGATGCGACACTAATTGACGAATCACTGGTCACAATATTTTTTTTCAATTAAAGAGACTAGTATATATACAGAGACATTCAACATACGACGGGCGGTCGATGTATTCTCGGTCGGTCGTAATTCCACTAATTATTTCGTTAATGACGCTCTCTATTTATACCATACTAGCGACCCGCTCGCGACTTCGCCCGCTTTAAGTACTGAATTATTCATGTAATGTACCTACGTTTGCAAAACACTTAAGATTACTAATGTGAAAATTATTTAAATCTTAATGCAACTCGCATTTTCGTAGTTCCAATAAGGATGTTCCAATTGTTTAAAAAAACACACTTAAACAAATGACACAAACAACAGAAAACTTTAACGAAAGAAATTATAAACAACAGACTACCTACTATTCTCTTACCCAAAAATACTTAAACGAAAGATGTAACCAACTATGCCGCGATGAAATACATTATAATTATTGGATAACTTCCAAATACGTGCAATCGCTTCTAAATTTACTTTGCTATAGAGCCAGGTGCAGAATTGAAGCGTTCTGTCGTCCATCTCCGCAGTAGCTCCGAACGACATGTGGACGTTGACACAGTATGAAATTGGAAGGATTATCAAATGCCATCTAGGCGGTCAACTCAGTCAGGAGAGACCCTTCCTGAGGGAGGCCCATCTTAAACGACCAAGGTTCAATGCAAGGCTCATGAGTCGGATTTGGAGGAGAATAGAAAGTCCCTCGGAAGTAGTCTTACGTCTGACCTCGGGCGGCCGGGTATGCCACGGAGTGCTGCTCCTTAGGTGCAGGTTATACATTGGCGCAGCGGAATGCGTTGGACGCGAGACGACCAATGTGTACCTCCAGGCTTTCTATTTTTATGTTGCGATGATGCGTGGTGTACCTCACTTAGTATGGCGTCTGCGTCACTCGACGGAGGATGAGGTTCTGGACCACCTGCAGGATTTCTCGTTGAGTGATACTCGCTAGGGCGTTGTGATGTCATCAGTGTATAGTGCGTTGAGAGCAGGTGATAAAATGCTGCCCTGGGGAACAACGGCAGCGATCGAGTCGCTGCTAGACCTCGAACTCTCAATTCTCACGCAAAATGTCCTGTCACTGAGGCAGGGAGGCAAAGACATGCGCGACGTGCTGGGGGTTGCCGGCTCTGAGCAATTAATGAAGTAGGCCCGGGTGCCAACGCGGTCAAATACGCGCGCTACGTCGAAGAAGACTACTATTGCACTCTCCTTTCGGTTGATCACTGTTGCGGCGTAGAGTGTAGTACCAGAGTGGTATAGCCGCTTGCCAAACTGCTCGCTTCGTGGGTGGATGTGCGACTGGAGAAGTGAGAGGAATAACTTCTCGAACAGCTTGGCGACCGCGCTAAGGAGGGTTATAGATCGGTATCCCTCAGGCTGCGGGCTCTTCCCAGCCTTGGGCAACATGATAATCAGGCCTTCCTCCCATGCCCGGGGGAAAAAAGCCAGGCGGGTGCGGCGGATCCATTTTTATAAGCAAAAGGTTGCGGGGCGCGGGGGGACGCGTGGTGGGCTGTACCTAAAGGTAATTTTTTAGTACCGTAATTTTAAATCTGTGCTACTAATCTTCTAAAGTACTTATTGAAATGAAAAACAGTAAACAACATTTTAATCTATATTAAATGGCCAAAAGATAACTAATATACTTATATATATACTGAAAGTAAGGGTTAAACATGAGTCGATATAGCTTTTCTCTAAAACTATTTGTAATTTCGAAATATTGTAAAGAGCAAAGTTTATCTTTGTTTAACGTAGAAAATTANTAATAAAGTATTTAAAAAGATAAGGATTGATACCATTATGGACAAATATCCCTCAAAATAAAAAATATATTCAAATTACTATTTTTAGACAGAAATATGCTCACTGTATGTTATCCTTAGAAGATACGAATATGCTGTCGCTGACTTTTTTGTAGATCTTATTAAGAGGAATAATACTCTAGTACATTGTTTTCATGTAGGACTTACCATTAAAGCAGCGCATGCGTGAAAGTTTCTCAACGGGTAGGACTTTATGCACATTTATCATGTTTATGTCAAATTACATTAAAATATACATATAATAAACTATATATAAACCTTCCCTGAGAAATACTCTACCTTGTTGGGTGGTTTAGAAGAAGATCACTTAGAAAGGCCAGACAGAGACGAAATGCGTTCTTATTTTATAAGATATAGAGATAAATATCAAATTAAAAGAAATTCTAATCATTAATTTGTTAGTTATCCTTTGTTAACGACAAGTGAAATGACTGACGCGACTAGTCCAGACTTGACATCTAATGATCATTATTTGTACCCAAATTTGAAAAAAAATGAAGAGCTCAAGGCGACAATAAATGTACATTTTTCAGGCAACGACGGAAGTTATTTTTTACAGGGAATTGACAAGTTAATATCACGAAGTAACAAATGGGAGACTAGACTGAAAAAAGTTTTTTTTTGTTTAATTTATGTTTTTTTTCATGCCGATAACAATAATATATTGAACGCCCGCCGTATACTGAATGTGGTACTTAGTGTCTATTACTACCTTAATTAACTTGGATGTCAGTTACAGTTGGTTACATTGAAATGATAAAGATAATGTGATATAGCCGTATTCTATAAATGGACTATCCAGTATCAAACACAAAAATGTTACTTGTAATACAACCCAATAGTTACTGGGTGTAATATGTTCAACTAAACACACAAAACTTTGTAATAACAAGAACAAATGCTTTATAACATTAGGAGCTTACAACAACGTATTAAACCAATATTAAAATTGTGCAGGTCCGCTACGTACACGATGGATCCGAAAACCACCAAGATGCAATAGTTCTTGAAATGGAATTAATACCCGAAACTAAATTCACTTTGCCAAGTTATCTACAGGGTCGTAACTCCTTCGTTCTCCATGTCAATGTGACACCGGTTAACGACCCGCCTGTGCTTAATCTACTTCCTGGCAAAGTATTAAGACTTACTCAGGTTTGTATGTTACTCATCTACCATTTTTTTTGTTCAAATTTATATTTTTTCATTATTAAGGGTAATTTATTTAATAGTAAATTCATATACAAAATTGGCGAGTGAAAGAAATCAATTATTTTTATGACAA
Organism: Heliconius hermathena; assembly: GCA_013403705.1. Taxonomy (NCBI): domain Eukaryota; kingdom Metazoa; phylum Arthropoda; class Insecta; order Lepidoptera; family Nymphalidae; genus Heliconius; species Heliconius hermathena. Next base: position 297,541 of record JAAIXJ010000021.1, on the reverse strand, counting down.
ATGATACTAAAATCATTTTCCGATTAAAACAAATTTGCAATAATTTCCTTTTAACTAATACAAAAATATTATTAATTTATTAAAATATTAGTAATAAATCTATAACTTATTTCTAATTATTTATAACTATTGCACAAACATAACATTTATAATGTTCTCTCATTATATATATAATCTCTTATATTAAAAATCTAATTGACTTATTCTTCCATAAAAAAAAGCTAAATCATTGTCTCTGGTTAGATGAGACTAGCATGATAATACCATATTAATGTTTTAGTTGTTTAATTTTGACTTATGTTTATATTTTAATTTGATTTCAGAATATTACCGTGCGCTTCAATTAATTTTTTTGAGTTGCTTTTGAGTAGTTGCATGTTTTGTTTGGCACGATCCACAAATAATCCGAAGTAGACATTAAATTGAGTGAGTATAACTTAGCATAGTATTATTAATAATAATAAATTCTATATAAACATGAATGACATTTAATAAGGAGATATTTTAGAATTGATATTTTAGAAGAACAATAAGAACAGTAAAAATTAACTGTTAAAATATGAAAAGTTTATCTAATACTAAACTTAAATCACAAAATGGAGAAATGTTAATTCATAACACTAACTGCATATCTATGAGCCTGAAGATCAATTGCGTGAACTGTTGCATGTATGCATGAAGTTAACGTTAGAACTAGAATTAATAATAAATTTCTACTTCATTTTATGATATATCTTATTTGTATTGTATTTATTAACTACCTATATAACAAAGAATAAAAATTAACTTTATTAAATACCATTGAAATTAATATACAATTTATGATTAAATATTTAATTGCTAAATTAATATTATCAATAGTTTTGTATACAATAGAGCATCTAGCTGTAAGAAAAGAGGAATTAGATATTGTTTAACTTTTAAAGCAAAAGTCCAGTTCATAAAAAAGGAAATGTAAATAATATGTTTAATTATTCTCAAAACATAATAAGAAGAAGGGCAGAGTAGTGAAGAAACAACGCTACGTGATATGTCTATTCACATTATTCCAGTGTCGATCAAGTACTAGACTAAACTTAGTACTGGAACGGGGCTGGGTCGATGTGGGTCTGACGCCACTCCTTATAATACAACAACTAAGAAGATATCTATAGAAACATTTAATTTTTATAGACTCAACTATTTTTTTTTTGTTTTTACTTAATACTTTCTAATCTTCTTTTCTTTTCACTTTCCCTTTTTTCTTTTGTGTTTAATTTTGTTTACGAAATAAGTACCTATCATTTTTAGAATTTTTGCAAATGTTAAACTGGACTTTTACCTAAGTGTTTGTAATAAAAATATGCAGACTCCTCTTTGATCGGGACGTTATTTGTGATCCTGTATATTTAATATTTAGAATAATTTGCCCAAATACACATAATATCAACAAAAACAGAAAAAAATAATAACAATTTACTTAATATTATAAATAATATATGAGAAACGAGAGTAACTACAGTATATGAACAATCAAAATGCCGACACATAACATATCAATATAACAACTTTGACAAAAGATAATTATTCATTAAAGGGAACAAGGAAAGCTATTACATCCGAAGTATTAAAAGCTGAGGACCCAGACACTCCTCCGGAGGATCTACTTTATACTGTGTTGCATGGAAAAAATGAAGCTAACAGGTATTTTATATCTTGTATAATTATTTCGTGGCATTTTATCTTATAATACCATTCATAAATTGACAGTGTACCGAAAATGCGAATTTAATATTTTATTTCCTACTGTATTATGATGCATACCTATTTCTATACCTTAATCAAAGCGATTGGTTCAATTATAATTTTTTTCGATATGTTATGCTATGTATATAAATGGTATTAATTTAGAAAATTATTTGTTATAAATTTTTATTTATTAATCTATATTTATAAATAAATAATTTATTTTTTACTTTATTGTTTCTTTGTTTATAATAAACTTACTTAGTAAAATTTTTTTAGTGGCCATATCGAAATGTCTGGTCAGCCGGTGGACTCGTTCACGCAGCAAGACATCGACTCCGGCGTGATATCGTACGTGCACGGCACTGGGGATAAACAGCTGAATAAGACTTCGCTTCGCCTTACGCTACAAGTAAACACTATTTATGTTTTCTTTTTTAGCTTGACCGCCAAAAGACAAAGGAAACCTACATTAGGTTCCCTAAAACACTCCGTCTCACATTAAACATTCAATTTCAAAGGCGTTGTGTGTTGAGTGAAGGAACTCTACGCCGCGCTTTATTTTGTTCCTAGAGCGAAGAAATTAATATAATCTATTCCTTCTAAACAGAAATTGAACCCATAACCGTCGCGTATATAATCAGATAGTACAGTCTTAAACCCAAGATTCATAGTACAATTTATGTACTAATATTTATATAGTCCGTAACGCCATCTGAACTACAGATGTATAAGACTGTACACGATTCTTATCTGAAGGAATTCTTATACGAGTATATATTTTAAATATCTTTAATTCATTTTATGTGGTAAGACATTAGTGGGCTTGGTTCTAATCTATCGCACATTTTCTTTATAAATTTATAGAAAATGAAATGAAATTATGAATTCAGAGAAAGCATAAATATGAAATGTAAATATTAGGTCGTGCCAGGACACGGGGTATTATTTATAACAAGCATTTTACGTGAGACTTCGCTCGTTTAAACTTATTGTTATATTAAAGACAAACTATACAAAATCTTTACATTAATTGTAGCCTATGTGTTATTTTGGTGTATAAGTTACATTATTTTAAAGTTACATCTACTTCTCCATCCATTTATTAGTTTTTGTGTGAAAGTGGAAACAAACATCCATCCTTACAAACTTTCACATCTATACTTATATTAAAATCGTAACTAATCGGTGTCTGTACATGGAAGATGAATCAGAAAAAAACTATTAGTTGTGGATACGATTCCCACTCAAGGGATGACAAATTATTTTCATTGTGAACATACTTATTTTTAGGTGAAAAGACAAAGTGTGTAATTGCGCCACTCAATAGGCAATGTCTCGAAAATTGGGCGGAAAATCGTTAACGGAGTGTTATCACACTCCCTTATACGTTCCTGCTATATATGGGACACAAATATTAAAGAAAATTGTATACTCAAATATTTATTTATTCTAAGGTTTCAGACGGCATAGAAACGAGTGGTCCGGGCGTTCTTCGCATATCAATAGTGCCGCTGCAGGTCCGTCTAGTGAACAACACCGGTCTGTTCCTGGTTCATAACTCGTACGCCGTCATCACTTGTGATAACCTGACGTTTACTACGAACGCAGATGAAACTAATGTGCATGTCAAGTAAGTCATAATGATAATAGTATTTATGAAATTGTTTATAAGCTAGAAGATAACTTTTAATTATTATAGAATATTGTTCATTAATACAAAATTATTTTGCATTGATTTCACTAAATAAATGCTGTTGAAAAAAGTTATTGATAAAATCGATTTTAAATATTTATAAATATATCTATGGGGGCGTCGTGGCGCAGGGGCTAAGGGTGTGATTAACGCGACGATTGAACTATTATTTATTAATATATTCATTTCCAAAGCCAAAGACAAAAGCCTGGCGTTGAGTTCCGCCACTTAACACGCAATGACTCGAAAACTTCAGCTTAAAGTAGGGAACGGAGTGTCCTAACACTAGATACTCTCTGCTTACCCTGTTGTGAGTGGGATGCAGCGTGAAGCTGAAAAAAAAATCTATATTAAAACTAAACTAACCTAGCTTCATGCTTTATCCCTAGCGGGGTAGTCAGAGAGAATGGAGCGCCAAACGCTACGGTCTCTACATACCTCTTTCGCCTCGTCCACTGTCATCAACCTCTTCATACATGCCCTTCGGGGGGTCCTCATGCTTTTTACGTGACCTTCCTCCAGTATCTTTGATACTGTGTTTTCGAAGGTCAACCGAGGTCTCCCCCTACCTCTCTTACCGCTCACTTTTCCATCATAAATCTTTTTTGCCATTCTTTCATCACTCATTCGTTCGACGTGCCCAAACCAGCTGAGCACGTTCTTCTTCATTCTCACCGTGACATCCTCGCTAGTACCTGCCATTCTGTGTACCTCTTCATTGCGGATTCGATCAGCTAAGCGGACTCCGCATATCCTACGAAGAGATCGCATCTCCACAGCATTCATCTTTCTTTTATTCTTCTTCTGTAATGCCCACGTTTCGCTACCGTATACGCGCAGCCAAACGCGCAGCTGTGCTGACATTTCGCCGTCTCATCAAAGCTAAGGCTCCGTTAACCTTGTTACCGGCAGCAATACGCCTTTCCACATCCATCTCGTATCTTCCATCTCTACTGAACATACTTCCCAAGTATACCACTTCATTCACTTGTTATCATAAAAAAATTATATTATAAACTAGTAAATCTATTTTTTTACAGATATGACATAGTAAAACCTCCACAATTTGGTGTGGTGGAGCGTCTCAGAGTGTTAGATAGTACATGGCAGACAGTGGATTCATTTACCAGCGAAATGATTAACTTTGGCCGTGTAAGATACATGCACATCCTTGGCAATCCTACCCATGATGAGTTTAAGGTAAGAAGCCAGCAAGAAAGTACTAATAAAACGATGTACTATTAGAACCTTGTCTAATATATTTTTTGTCATCAGTTCAAAGCATCCGTGGGTACAGTGCGAACGAACACGTTATACGATTTTCGACTTACGTTTATAAAACTCGAATTATACCAATCTACGAACGAGGAATTAGTTTTAAATAACACGAGGGAGGCGTTCATATCGTCTCTACATCTTAAATTCAAAACGAAACCAATCTCCTTACCTGGTGATAGAATTATTTATACTATTTTGAAGCCACCGAAGTATGGCATCCTTCACTTGTCGTCAGGGAAACATCACTTGCAAGTACACAGTTCATTTACACAGCAAGACATCGATGCGGACCTTCTATGGTACAGGCTGCACCGACGAGCCTATTCTCATATACAAGATGAATTTACATTCGTAGTGGGAGCTACGGAATGTGAAAATATTACTGGAGTTATGACTATCAGACATGTTCCCGGCACTTCCACCTCCGACCACTTGTCTGGAAGAGTGCACACTACTTTAGAACGACTTCAAGTCATAGAAGGGTCTCGAATGGCAATACCGGCAACCCATCTCAATTTCAGAACAGATGTTGTTACTAATTTAGTGTTTAACATAACACATTTACCGAAACATGGAAAAATAGAAGTTATAACTGATAACTTGAAGATTTTAAGAGATAACACTACTTATTTTACACTGCAAGAGCTAAATTCTGACAGAGTATACTATTCGCACGACGACTCAGAGAGTAGGCACGACTCTTTTCATTTCATGGCTCTCAGTCCAGAACCCGAAGATTTTCAATATGTTGGTGTGTTCCACATTGACATAATACTTAAAAATGATAACAGTCCAGTACGTGCCAATGAGAAGGTATTCCACATAGTGCACGGGGGAGCCAGACTTATAACGTCTAGAGATTTGAGCTACACTGATGCTGATTTAGATACAAAGCCCTCAGATATTATATATACTGTTCAAAGATTTACAAAGGACCCGCCCAATGGAGGTATTTTCCGCGCGGATAATCCGTCGGAACAAATAGCTCAATTCACGCAAGACGACATAAACAAAAACCTTGTCCTGTTTAAACACCAAGGGAAGGAGTATGGAAAAATGTCATTTTGGATTTCAGATGGATTGTTTGATGTCAATGGTAACTTGGAAATTCAAGCGTCACCACCATTCATAAGGATGTACCCTACAAATGGTTCTATAGTCGAAAATGGCAAGGCTGTTGTTATTACCACTAGAGATATGCAAGTACGTATTTATTTTGTGCTAGATTATTGTTTCATGTTAAATTCAAATGTATAAAGAAGAAAACTTCTTTATACATCACGCTTAATGTTTATATATTAAAAGAAATATGGTTTATTGGATATTTTTTTTATTTTTTCCTTCTGTTATAAAGGTGGACACAAACATGAACTGCTTAGAGGAAGACATCCGTTATGAAATAACACAAGAACCGAAACATGGATCCATAGAAGTTGGTGAAGGACAAGGGGCGATTAGTTTTACACAACTCGATATTGTCGCCGCAAGAGTTTCTTACAGACATCGTGAACCGAAGATACCTACAGATATGTTTAGGTATTTAAATGTATTTTTTAGCAGCTTTGTATTGATAATTTAAATACTGTTATAGCATTGTATTCATTATGAAAACTATTTTTAGTTTGCAACAAACGTAATGTTTATTTGTCCATTTTTGTTTTTATTTTTATTAACTAACTTAACTATTTATTTTTATCTAACAATATATTCTATTCATATCAACCCAAATTGACATGATACAAAAATTTTAAGAAATATTATTCTTAAAAATTCAAGACAAAATTTTGTTCTAGATTTAAAGTGATGTGTTTAGAGGCATGGGGAGAAGGTGTTTACCCTATTAAAATTTTCCCATCAAGCTACTGGGAACCTCTTAAAATATCTACTAACAAGCCGCTTATAGTAGAGGAGTCAACCAGCGTCAATATAACTAAGGACATATTAGAAGTATGTATTAAACTTCACTTATATAAATTTGAATACTATGGGTTTCAATGACGCGTCGTTAGTACGTTTGTTAGCGGTGGTAGGTTTTACTTTAATTTGACGGAAATTAAGACTAATATATAGGGTTATCAGAAAGGATAGTTATCAGAACTATCTATTCAAATAATAATAATGGCGATACTAAATAAAATTATGCTAGTATTAAAAATATTATTATCTTTAGACTATAGTGACATTTATTGTACTACATCCGTGAATCATTATATTTTTATTCTTTTAGGTAATGCATATTCAAATCGAACCTTCTAACATTGTCTATCAAGTAACAGAAGGGCCTTACCATGGCTGGCTGGAAATATCATTTACCCCAGGTACAATTGAGATGGAAAACTACAATGAAGAACCAATACATACAAAAATGTTTGACCAATCGATTATTAACTCTAATCGGCTGGTATACGTGCAGTCTGGAGTAAATCGTACTAGGGATAAAATAAAAATGGACGTCACTAACGGAATAGTGTGGCTCCGCGATGTCGAATTGATCGTGATAATAATACCTGAACATTTTTATGTAACAGCATCTAATTTAACAGTCATAGAAGGAGAATCTGTGAGTGTGAAACAGGATTTATTTAGAATTGTTACCGACTATTATAGAGGTAAAGTGATATCATACAAAATAATACAAAAACCGAAATACGGCAAAATTATGATGGGTGATCAAGAATTATCACTGCTACCCATACTGAAGCTCAATTCCGGTAATATATTGGTAAGTGGTATCCCTTTTAATATTTTTTACGTTGCATGTATATAGGAGTTCTATTATTTTGCAAAGTGTTTGCAAAATAATAGAACTCCTATATACAACCTTCACTTTCAACCTTTCTATATATCAAGTGAAAATACTTTTTCATGTTAATATTTTTCCAAAAATATTTGTTTTTAAGACCGACATATACTATTTTTAGTACGTTAACGACGGCTCTGAAGAATCTTCAGACTCAATAAAGCTAGTAGCAATTACTGAAGGAGGAAAAGAAAGTGAATCATTCTTTGTGAGAATTAACATAATGCCAGTGAACGATGAACCACCAATAGTAGCAGCTAATACTGGTCTCTGTGTCTGGGAAGGCGGGACATTCACATTTACTAGGAATGAATTGTGTATGTGTTATATATACATGTTTTTAAAAATATATATATATTAGAGCAATGAAATATTTTTAATATATGATTATCTATTTATCATAACATTATTGTACTTAACATAAGTAATAGATATTGCAATTAAAAGTAAAATTATTTTAATTTAAAAAATACAAACATTTTACAGACGTCAACGATATTGATACACCACTTAAAAATGTAACAATAAGAGTGGTTGATATTGTTTCGGGATACATTGCTATAAAAGGAGATCTAGAGAATTCTGTCGATCATTTCACACAAGCCGATATTGATAACCGACAAGTAATTTTTGTCCACAAAAGTAAGTTGCTACTGTCTTTTCGATATACATTTTCTCTAAAAAAAAGCTATTGCGACGTTTAATTGATAATATATATTTTTTTCAGACGGTTCAAAGGGCAAGATGATATTTAATGTTACAGATGGACTTCACGAGCTGTCCAAAATAACGTTCCTTATAACAACAAAATCGGTGTCATTAAAATTGATTAGAAAACAAACATTACGTGTTTTCCCTCTGATGAGGGAGCCTCTGAACAACTATTTACTAATGTCCAAATGCTCTGACCCCTCTAGGAATATAATATACAAAGTTGACAGAGCACCTACCTTGGGCAGATTAATAATGCTTAATGGTGAAAACCATCACAGATCTATCAAACAATTCACCCAGCAGGATGTCAACGACACTTTGGTATATTACGAACATACCCACCCATTCTCCGATCTCTACACTAACGACTCGTTTATATTTACGGTAGAAGCAGCTCTGGCTAAGCCGATAGGTGATCAAATGTTTAATGTAGACATATCGGTTTCCTCCGGCGGTCTCTCCAAGTACGTGTATATACCACAAATCAAAGTTCAAGAAGGTGACAAGGTGCCGTTACGTGTGAACGTGACGAATGTCATAACGTACCTTGAGTCTCAAGCTGGAGTCAGGCAGCCACAAATAGAGGCACAGTGGTCGAGTCCAACTCATGGTCAACTGAAGCCATACCTATCGTCGCTAACGCAGGCGCAGCTCGAAGGCGGTGTGGTCACATATGAACACGATGATTCAGATACAATCCAAGATAAAATAGATATGGCCTTATATTTGCTACCAGACTATGTACTATTATGCAATGTTACTATACCCATAAATATTATTCCTGTCAACGATCAACCTTTTCGATTGCTCACTGATTCCCCTCAAATTCAAGTTGTTCAAGGAGAAAACTATACGTTAACTAAGAACGATTTATCAACTGAAGACGCTGATACGGGACCATCTGGTATTTTATACGACATTATTAGTGGGCCGACGCAAGGTCGGTTAGTGATGTTCGACAAAAACCAAACAATGGACGAAGCGCAGTCTATAAATAAATTTACACAAGAGGATATAAACAACGGAAAAATTGTTTACGAACATTCTGGATTGTTACAAACGGCTACTTTCTATTTTAGAGTGTGGGATGGTCAGTTTAAACCAACCTACACGGTGTTCACGATAGATGTGATTCCAGTAATATTGAACGCGACGTCGCTCCATCCCATATTCTTGCAGCAAGGTTCTAACGTAGCTTCGGTTACCATTGACCAGATACATATAGAAACAAACGCGAAGAAATCCAAGGTTTGGTACAATATCACAAGGCAGCCTGTCCACGGAATGATTTACTTGGGACGCAACCCGGTAACGTACTTCTCTCATAAAGATCTAATGGATAAAGTTGTTATTTATATGCAAAATGACATGACAGTCGCTAACGACAGTTTTGATCTTGTAGCTTATGTGCACAATAGTAATACGACTTTACCTTTTACAATTAATGTAATTGTGCAACCGTTAATGTCGTTGGGTAATTTAAAGATAGAAGGTGATAAGGCTAAACTAACTCTCAGTAACTTAGATGCTACTGAACTGGCTAAGCTGACGGCCAGTGATCCAGTTTATACGATCATAAAGAAACCTAAATATGGAACTATCAAGAAGATCATTCGTAGTTCAGGAGAAAAAACAAGTGCAAGAGAAAGGGAAGTAGCATATTTTACCCACGAAGATATTAAAGCTGGCGTCATATACTTTGTAGCGAAAAAGAAATTGAGTGACTTGAATGAACTGGAAGATAATCTTAAATTCTTATTAGCAGCAACTATATTTCAACCGGCGTCCGGAGATTTGAAAATTATGATAGGAAGTCGGCAAAAGAAGAATTTGCCTGGACCTAATGATCCTGAAAGTCATGAAGGTGTACCGGTTAGTACTTTAGATAATTGCATATATTATAATAAACTAACATAGATATATAGAGTGATTGTAGTAAATATATTTTGTATTATAATTTTAAAGGTGGCAAATGGTGAATCCTCATCGTATTACATGATGATATTGATGGCATTACTCGGGGTAGTATTGGCAATCGTAGTTATATTTGGTCTGCTCAAATGCCGTCGATACATGATGAGGGACCAGAACGCCTTGGTCAAGATCCATGGGCAAAGTCAGGGTGCAGTGGCTCCTATACCGCTGCCTCGGCCACCTGATCACTTAATGCCGTCTCCTTCTCAAGCTACACCACCTATCAAAAGGTTTGATATTTTAGAGAAGAAATTTTAGTATCCTTGCAGATATAATAAAAAAAGAGCACTTACCATGTCTAAGTAAGACTTACGTTGAATGTTAATCGTGAAAAAAGACATATATTGTTTTTAGAATAAAATCCAACAATACATTCCAATTAAATTTAAAAAGATTGTGCCACTATCACGCAGTAATTAGAGCACACTTTTTATTGTAAAGAATTGGCTTGATTTGTTCATTTACAAAATATTTTAGTTTTCTAAACTTGATCCAGGTACGTGTCATCAGAGCAGTCGGTCCACACCGGTACCAGTACGCCCTTACCGTCGGCGGGCAGTGTGGCGTGCAAGGTGACTCCGCTAGCTGACGGTGTTCCTGACCTCAACTCGAGATATCCTTATGGTGCTGAGGATCATACTGATGTAAGATATATATTTATTTTTACTGCATAAAACTCTTATATAACTCACTGAATGCCTAATATACAACGCGCACCTGAACTGCACAGCACATAAAACGATTATTTTCATCGTCTTCCTTATCGTTGGAACTTAAATTCAATCAATAAATTATGTAGTCTAACAAGATTAATAAATAATTGCAATAAAAATATAAAATACATATTTAATATTTATCAAGTGTATTACTGGGCCTGTTATATTTAGGAAGAGAGAAACAAATAAATAACATAATATTTTCCAAAAGGCTGAAGACTGGAGTAGTTACGAAGCAAGCGAGTCGGCGTACCCGATCCGAGCGCCTGGTGTGGCGCCCGCGAACCCCATGCTGAGGCGCAACCAGTACTGGGTCTGACCCGCGGACACCTGCTCGCTGCCGAGGACGCCCAGGCAATGTAAGTCTATCAACCCTCTATTTATCTATCTATATATGAATTCATCTGCAGTGTATCTTTGTGTCCATGGACTTTTTATATGCCCACGTCAATCCATTTCCAACGTCATAGAAAAACGTTTTGAAAAACGTATTTAACGTTAAAACTTTTACTTTTGTCATCGTTTATACTGTAGACGATAGATACTGCTCAACTAATAGAAAATTTTGCTTAACCGTGGGTCAAAATCTTATTTGCTTGAGCATATATGTCTGGATCAACTAAATATAACATGTATTGGTGTTACCTGTTCCTCACCAGGAAGACCAAGATAATTAGAAAATATCTTACAGCGTGTCGTTTTAGCTGTCTACCTTGCTATATACGGCGTGAACGTAAAAAATATGTGTAACCTTTTTTAACGACAAATGATTATTAAAAAGTAATTAATAATAGAGGCCAATAGTGGCGCAGGGGCACAAAGTGTGACTGTAAAACCGACTGGTTGTGGGTTCGATCCCCCCACTCGAGGAGATGTAATATTTACTTAAATTTACAATTCCATTTCTTCGTCTGGTGTCGAGGTAAAGCCCGGCGTCGAGCTCTGCCACTCAACACGCAATGCCTCCAGAATTCGGCAGAAACTGGGGAACGGAGTGTCTTAAAACTAGGTTCCCTCTGCCTACCCTGCTGTGTGCATTTGTGATTTGATTATTTTTTTTGATTATTAATAATATGTTGATGTTTTCAGCAACGTTTGCCAGTCATCACAACTGCATGACGTTGAACCGTCGCCCCCACAGGCGCGGTATGGACTTCGTCCCTACGCCCTTCCTGCTAAGTAATTATAAAGTCACCAAATATGCTAGCTGTGAAGTTACGCTATAATTCTGATATTACAAGAAACAAACCAGAATTGAAAAAATCTATTAAATATTATTATTATATTATAAATGTGACAGTTTGTGAGGATGGATGTTTGTTCCACTTTCACGCAAAAACTACTGTACGGATCTAGATGACATTTTACAGTAATACATTAAAATAACATAGGTTGCAATTTATGTAAAGATTTTGTATAATTTGGGTTGGCTGCGTTTGGGTCGATAGTGTAAAAGCAAGTAAAAAAAAAGGTTTTATTATTCGATAAAAAATATTCATGATTTTATCTATTGTATAAACATAAATTTGTTAATACAATTCTAGATACTCATTTACGATATTTTTCTATAAATCATAAATGATAATTATCTAAAAACCACCAACATATTCTGCATACATATATATGATATATAGTCGCATCATTTATATATACAAACAGTCGTTTACTGTGATTTATAATATTCATAGTAGTAACAGTAGAATAATATAATAATAAGTAAATAAACAGGATAAAAAATATATAACTTTGACGCCACAATGGCTGTTCCAAAACATAATTCATATTAAACTTACATATACATTTTAACACCTAATCGAATATTATTATAGTGTGAAAATATCAATAATCAGGTCTTGTGCGAACATTTATAACGAATTTGGAGGAAGAAATAACATTAACAATGTAATAGTTATTTCTTAGATATCGTTTAAGATAGAAAATTTTAAGTCATGGAATGTACTTACATTATTAATAAATTATAAGCAACCTTAATATTGGGTATTTTTGCATGTCATGATACTTTAGCAATGATTATTTTATATTTTAGAAAATAGAATTTTGTATTATAATATGATTATTTTATTGGCTAAATTATATAAAATCTTAATATCGAGTTCCTTGGAAGAAAATTGTTAAGCTAACATTTTATTACGTTAATCGCATTAACTATACGATATTCTTTATAAAATATACGTCTGTAACAAGTTTCTTTATGGTTAACGCTAACTATATATTTATCAATATTTTATAAAATAGTCTATTAAAACTTCAATTTAATTATTGTAAGCCAAATTCCTTGTAGACTTTTTTTGCATAATATACAGAGTTTTATTGATTTCGTATGTGCATTTCGTATTCAAATTCACCTAAAGTGTTTACAAATATGATAATAAAAAAATGCCAACTAATATAATTATAATATGTAATTCGCCCTCAATTGTGCCAAAGATGTAAATAAATTTGCAGCCCACCAAAAATAACTAGGCTAAATTGAGATAGTATGTATGTACGATGCAGTTCATATTTTCTGTGTAAGTGGCGCAACGTGTTATGCTGTCTGAAAAAACAGGAGTCGAACCCATGTCTGATGTATAGTCCGGTATAGTCCAATAAATAGTTTATGATGATTGGAAAGACAGGCACGAAACGAACTCGTGCTTGTACATTCCTGTGCATAATACTCAATGTGCGTGTGGATTTTGGTGTCCGTTCCCAATAAAGTAAGCACAAGTAAATGAAACACATTTTTAGTTATATCAGAAACAACACTAAAGGGAACTTAATAACACAATAATATTGATAGCAAATAAAATAATATTGATATTTATCAGTCGGATAAATTTATCAGTAGATATAACCGGGGTGTCGCGAATCTTCGATATATTATGACACGTTGCGCTTATAATACAAGTTTTCGATTATTGTATTTTAATATTAAATTAATGTAATGTTACATTTATGCAGTGTCTAATTATTGTTAGATATATTTTATTTCTATTGTACTTTGTAAGTTCTTGGTAATATAAGCAAAATAGGCGTTTTGATTTTTTTTTGAATGATTTTATCGCCTTTTTTTATAATGTTGCTAGTACGTTATTTTATGTGTAGATCAAAATGTCTTTTTAATATTGTGAATTTTGATAGGGTATTTTGAAATAATAATTTGTTAGCGTCAGCGTTGAGTATCTTTTTAAAATTCACTATTTAAAAAGATGGATTTTGATCTATTTTTACTTATCAGAAATGGATAATGGATTCACATAAATCTTATGTATTTAGGTTTATAAATATGGAAACAATAAATTAATTTAAGTAGCTTTAAACTTTAAACTAACAGTGAAGTATACGTTAAAGCAATTGTTGCCTGTTTACCTAAATAAATATTCGCTTTCAATTCACAAAGTTATGAATTTTACTTTTACAAAAGACTTAGTATTAGATAATCCGGCATTTAAAATAAAATAAATATTCGACTATTACATTTGTTACAAACTAGGATTATATTTTCAATGTAATGTTATACTTATTATTTATGATATTCCAATTTGTCTATAAATTATTATAACATCTTATTTAAATTTATTATCTCGTGTATTTTATGCTTGTCATGGCAATTTCAAGAATTAATCATTCTAATAAAATAAGAACCTAGTGTTAAGACACTCCGTTCCCTACTTTCCGCCAAATTTTAATCATTTGTAGTTCGTTCTTATTGAGTTTCTAAACTAAAGCTTTAATCTTTTTTAATCTTTTTAAAAATGAGTACAGATTATCAATCATCGAGTCGACTTAATTTATTTTGAACGCAATCGTGTAAATAAAACTTATTACTTATAATAATTACAAAATCTGATTTGCCTATACAGCATTGTTGAACAGTGAGATTCCCAATAAAGAGAACTAGATGGCCTTTCTTAGTGTATTATGGAAATTTATTGGAGAATTTGTGAATACATGAGTGATCGTAGGTTCTAGATTCAGAAATATTTGTATAGATATAATTGACGACGCAGTGGTTTTTATCTTTAAATTAAAATTTTATGCCTCTCTGTAGAGTTTGTACGCATTTTATAGTTGGACAAATTAATATTTATAAATGTATAAGTAAATATTCAGAGTGATTGCGAGCGATCAAGTGTTCTGAAAAAAAAAACATTTAAATTTAGGACTTTAATGTTGGTGTTGAAGTGAAAAGTTCCTAATTATGCCAAAAAATAAGATTTTACGTTACGTATGTCCTAAACGCAAGCGATCCGCCATGTTATTGAACGCATTTGTTCCTTCTCATTAGATATTGCCTTGTTATTAGCAAATCATGTCGATCTACACGTATATACCATATACTAAAAGATAATGTCCCGGATTTTGCCTTATACTTATTTGTATTCAGGATGCTTAAGACTGTCCACGATCACATTAGTAGAGTAATGGAACTAGTTGTTGGTAATATGGTGGTTCGCTTGCACATTGTTCAGTTAGTGCCTCAACAGTATTGTGAAATGCCAAAACTTTCAGTGCCATACATTTGTAAGCTACGACGTTGGTATTGAGATGGAGTTTGTTTTGTAAGGCGGTGGGAACACATTTTCTAATCCGCCAGTTAGGTAGTAAACGAGATTTTAATAAATAACTTGACAGAAACATGGGTTTCATTCAAACAAACAGTCTTTATGTATTATTATTTTAATCAATTAAATGAAAAAGAGATTACTAAATGTTATATTTATCACATGATTTCTTACAGAAGTAAACCTAAATATTAAAACAATTGCATCAGTCGCCTTGTGACATACCTTATTTAGTAATTATATAAAAAAATATTTCTACAACAATATTTACTACATAACTTTCTTATTCCTAATCATGCTTAATAAAAAATCTTACAACTAATTTTTAAACAGTTAAAGTTTAATCTACTTCTAGTTTTCTAAAGTTGCCAGTAAGTCCGCGCATGGCGTCGCCTACAGCGTCGGCGCCTGCGCACGTTTTGGCGCCGGCCCGCAACGCTGATATGGCGCCCTCGCGCGCCGCCTCGCTGTACATCTCTAGGCGCACGGCCATTTTGTCGTTCAGCAGTAATATGTCACGCTTGCGTGCTAGCTCCACTTTCCATAAATCTGAAAATAATGGATGATGTTGTTTATATAAAATTTATAAATTTCCTAGAAGTACAGGGAAGAACTCGAGTGTATGCACGATATTTGCCTTGATCGCTGCTCGAGGACATTTTTCGCTCTGATCATACAAAGCGCGGCGTTAGATTCCATCACTAAACGCGCACTGACTTGAAATTGGGCAGAAAAAAGAAAATGAACACTTAACTTATCTCTGCTCTCCTACTTATAAAATACCTATGTGGGAGATGAAAATATTTTAAAACATTTTAGCATTTATGTGAAAAATCATCAGAAAGTAACCGAGAAAAGAGTATAAACAAACATCGTGGTCATGGAAACATACCACGATGGCAACAGACACTTTTCTTGAGCTATAATTAATTATAAGTATTTTGTATATATAGTAATCCTTCGAGATAATCTGCACAATAGTCTGCCACGACTTAACTCCACCATGATGGTATGGTCTGTATGTACCTACTTATAGATAAATTTAACAATAGGCCAGTCGTGGCGCAGTGGTACAAAGTGTGACTGGACTGTAAAACCGACTGGTTGTGGGTTCGATCCCCACTCGAGGAGATGAAATATTTACTTAAATATATATATTCATTTCTTCGCTCTGGTGTCGAGATAAAGCGCGGCGTTGAGTTCTGCCACTCAGCACGCAATGCCTCCAGAATTCGACAGAAAGTGAGCAACGGAGTGTCTTAACACTAGGTTCCCTCTGCCTACCCTGCTGTGTGCAGGATACAGCATGAAGCTGATTTTTTTTAACAGTATATAAGAAATATTGAGAATTGAAAGATATCTATAGATATAAACACAACCTAATTTTATTTGTATGGAAATAACTAGTTTCTAAACACCATACACCTGCGGACCTTAACCTAGTTCAAATCACTTTCTAATAAGAAAATGATGACGAATGTCTTACGAAATATCCAGCTTTATAAATATTTTAAAAAACACAAATAAAAATAATGTACCCTAAAAGTACATAAGCCTCGTCGCGTCCTGTAAACACGGAAAAAAGAATTTATTTCAATCACATTTACATACGTAAATTTTCCTTTTTTTACTGTAAAGCATTTTTATTTAACGAACCTGTTATTTTGTGGATATTGGCTGTAATTCTAATTATCAAATTGCAGATATTGTATATATCTTGAAACTAAACCAAACTTCCGTTACTTAATAACATACCAATCATTTCTTTCATGGGCATGACTCCGCCGTACTCCTGTGGCAACAACTTCTTATCAATCTCGACATCATCTACCGATGTGTAAAGTTTGACTCTCTTCCTTATTTTCTCTGATATGAGCGCCATTCCGAAATCTAAAGCAAACTTTATTGTGGGGTGAACGTTTACGCCGTATATTTCTTTATGTCTTAATGGTATAGTGCGCTGGAATTAAATAAGACAAAAGTTATTTTAGTTTTTAGTCTTACTCACAAAGTAAGTATTATATTAGTATACTAGCGGCCTGCTCGCGGCTTTGCCCGCTTGAATTACATGATTATTCATTTAAGAAATATGAATATTACAAACAGCCTTAATTATTAATTAATTGATTTGGATAAGTACTCACAATATTATTTGTAAAATAACTTATATTAGCTCCTGTACAGTTTTTAAATTAGTAACATATATTATTAGTTAAATATATAATTGGTATACAGAATATACATAGAAAGCACGTTTTTAGACATTTTTATATAATCTATAAAATAATCAACATTTTCGGGCAAGTTCAAGTCGTACTCATGCCCCGA
>JAAIXJ010000021.1:231287-267181 GCA_013403705.1 Heliconius hermathena | reverse complement strand
GTGGGTTCGATCCCCACTCGAGGAGATGAAATATTTACTTAAATTTATATTTCCATTTCTTCGCTCTGGTGTCGAGGCAAAGCGCGGCGTTGAGTTCTGCCACTCAACACGCAATGCCTCCAGAATTCGGCAGAAAGTGGGGAACGGAGTGTCTTAATACTAGGTTCCCTCTGCCTACCCTGCTGTGTGCGGGATACAGCGTGAAGTTGTAAAATGTATAGATAATGATTATTCTTATAAAAAATGTAAAATCATCTAACCTAAGAATTTGTTTGTTTGTAGCTTAAATATAATATTAGACTTTAAACTCTTTATAGAGGCCAAGTGGTTAAATAACATACACAAATGCGTATTGTTTTAGAAATATAAATATTGCTTTAGTAAATAAATATTGTTTTTTAATATTTTATCGGACATTTTTCTATTTAATCTGTAAACAATCATGGAATAGACAATTACAACCATCTTAAGACCGGCACCCCTCTATCATTTTACACGTGATATATATTTGTTATATATATTAACTTGCCCTGATTGCATTTAGTTAGTGTAAAATAGTTTCAAACAAAAAATATCTATAAAAGTTTATGTTACCTACATTACACTTTTAAGGTACTAGGCATAAGTATAAATACGTAGGAGATATCAGATTATTTATACATCTCATATTTATATCGAATTTCTATAGTTTTAAAATTTTTACTGTAGACTCGACAGTTGTGGGTTCGATTCCCACTGGGGGTTATTAAATGTTTTAAGTTTTCGGAAAAAAATACCATTCCAAATAAGCGCGGCTTGGGCCAAATGTCAGCAGATCGGTGATATGGCTCGCTACCGCAGAATACCGGCCAAGATTAAAGCTGATATAAAATAGCTTGATTCGACTAATTCTTTTATACGACAGCAAATGATGATCAACGAAACGGAAATGAAGATACTGAAGTAGATGAGCGGCATGAAGCAGTCTGAAGCTGAACGCATAGGAAACGCATGAAGGTCTTAGGGTTTGTAATGTAGCGGATAAGGGCCAAGAGCGTCGAGTCGAAGTGATGGCTGGATGTTAAGATGTACAAAAAGGAATCCAATCATTACATTTAAAAATAAATGTTAAAACTATCTTTTACTTCAAATAAACAATGTTATTTTAAAATTTTCTCCTTCGCTTGGTCTAATTATGTGTCTAATAAATTAGACACATAATTATTATCTGACACCTGTTGCTCATAATTTTTTATGCGTAAATTATTAAAAAAATCTAGAAAAAAGGAAAGGAAATACCTTTCTGTTACCAAAATATAATTCAGGAGAGGATTTTAATTTAATATTGATGAGTTCTTTGAGAATTAAAAAAAAAACGATTTAACATTTTTTGTGATAATAAGCAATGAAAATTTATCATAATAGTCATCTAGCAGGTCTTCACTGGTGCTGCATAAATAGTACATACGCACTGTAAATAAAATAACTGCACATAACAATATAAAATATAGGTAAAAATAGTCGTAAACAAGGTTATTAAAACACATTAGGTGTTTTTTTACATTTTAAGGTTGTATATTTACAAAAATGTTAAAAACCATAAAAAAAAATGCTAAAAAAACATGGAAAAGGTCCATTAGGTGTATCGTTTATAAATTAAAATATAAAACAAATAGTAAATCATAAAAAAACGGCATGAAAATAAAAGGTGTTAATAAATTAATAAAAAATATATATATTATATGTTATTTTGTTAAAAAAATATATTTTAATTTATTTAATAACAAAAGTAGTATTAATTGTAAATAACATTTAATATTTTTATACTTTTAATTTCCAATACTTCGTATATTTCTACAGGATATTTAAGTGTTGTCACTTTTTTATTTTTCAGACAAAAATATAATAAGCTTTCACTTTGTTTCTGTTGTCCATCTGTAGAAAAAAATGAACAAAAAATATTACCATATATTTACCATAATAGTAATAGTCATGATTTATTTCCAAATTAAATTACCTTTATTATTTCAAGAGCATTGTATATGGACCAGTCACTTCAGTCGTTACCAAACATCTATTAAAAAACGCCGTCAAGCGTTAGTTCTTTCACAATTTTTGCCAACTATTATATAAGGACTTCAAATGATTACATTGTGTTGTAAGGCTGTTTGTTTTGCTAATTACCTATTTGAGTTAATTAAATTATAAATTAGAACCTTATTATATATAATTAACAGTATTTGTTACAAAATTACGATTTGTGTACTATATTAGCGATAAACAAAATGAATCAACGAAATCTAGTAAAATGGATAGATCATTGCATTTGTACTACCACTGGTCACTTATTACNTTTCTGCCGAATTCTGGAGGCATAGCGTGTTGAGTGGCAGAACTCAACGCCGCGCTTAAGAAATATAAATGTAAGTAAATATTTCATCTCGAGTGGGGATCGAACCCACAACCAGTCAGTTTTAAAGTCACACTTTCTTCCCCTACGCCACGACTGGCCTCAGATAATATATAATTTAACAAAAACATGTAAAGTAGCAAAACATCTATCTTTTTAGTTTTATATTACTATTTATACTTGCCTATACTAATATAAATCCAAAAACATCATTGCACACCTTTGTAATAATTATTTACGTTTATAATTATTTCGTTTCTATGATAAATCAATGAACCCTGACGACATGATGCGGCTCGCTTGTGTTAGTACGATCAATATAAATGTGAATGCCACACATATAAACACTATCTCAACCAAATCAAATTGATCACAAAAGGCAGATTTTAATGGAAACTCAGGATTAGCCATATTTATATACGATGGTGTTGCTGTAAACATCAAATTAAAAAAAGTATTAGATTTTTGTATATATTAGTAGGTAAACAGGTCTCTGGTGTGGGTGCTCTATACTCGTACATATTTTTGAGGAACAAAATCGTAGGAAATATTATATATTTGTCAGTAAATTACCTTTTATTACTTTATTGATCCCAAATAGAAATAAATAATAGACGGATAATAATAATGGGTTAATATAAATGTGTTTCTTTATTATTTCATTTCATTTTTATAATATTGCATTTTTTTACATTTTTTGTACTCTCGATAAATTTTGTTACGTCATCATTTGTCATTCAAGCCTTATCCACAGATTAATCTGTCCTAGATAATTGTAATAAAAAGGAAAAGTTTATTTTATACTTTTTGTGTATTTAAATAAAAGCTTGTTTTTTAAAAGCTTTTATACTTAAAATTTAATTTTTACTTTTTAGTTATAGCTAAATAGATTTCTTTGTCTGTTCATCTCGTTCAACGCATCATTGTTGCAAGGTAGTTTGCCGGTTAATTTTAGGTTGTCTATTTTAGGTTCTTCAATAAGGAGACTTTTTAATGATTTGGCCAGCAGCGAAGAGCTTCGAAGCAATAGCATGGTCGACAGTACTACCCTCGATATTTCAGTGGAAAGTAGGAAGCGAAATGGTTAGCTAGGTTGCTGGTAGCTCAGCTTACATTGCTGCATGCAGAATTGAAAAAATAGTAGTCCTTGGGTGTCACTAAACTAATAAAAAAATAAAAATCTTATAAATATTTCAATACTATATAAACGTAATAAATCATAGATTCTAGATTAAAAGCTAACAAATTGAATATTATATTTATAATAAAAAGCATTACAATACAAATCAGTATGATCTTATACGTAAATTTTTCAGTAACAGCTTTTTTCATTTGACATTTACACAGCCATCTCGTGGCGGCCATACAAACTACCTAATAGTATTTTGCTTCGAGTTTCCTTCACGCAACCGTGTACAAAAAAGTGAAATTACGGTGTACAAATAGATGGCGCTATCAAAAAAAGTATATTACCATAAAGCTTCTCAAAGTATAAACTTTTAAATAAAATATACAAAAAAAATAATATAGTATCAATTAATAATTTTGAAGAGCTTTTTTATTGATATATTGAAGATCTTTGTTTAACTGGCATTTCGGCAAACTAGAGGTGGGAACCCCAACCGCCCCATTCACGAACACGAAGTACGAACCACGCAACAGCGACGAGTGGATCGTGACGGTTGACGTTCACCTTTAGTTTATTGTTCACATCGACAGTTAACGGTCGCGTTGACTTTGTCAATAGAGGCGGTTACGTTCGATTCATTCATCGATGAAATTTTGTCTAAAAGAACCGGCGCCGGGTTTGTGTGCAAGATGCTGGCCCAGCCGCGTGACTCCTTCTTAGATGATGAATTTGGGAAGCCCGTGGAGTCCATCATGCGATGTGAGGATTTCAAAAGTAATTTTGCTAGAAGATTGTCAAACCGATACGTTTCCCGGTCCCCGGCTTCTGGTTCGAGTCAAGACAGTGTTTTGAAACTTTGCCCCGCAAAGAAACAGGACGTACTGAATAAAGTAAGTAACGATTTTATTAGTGTTTATTCGGTGTTCTAATTTTTTCTACCAAGACCTCGCGAGCAACGGTTATTCTAACGTCATTGGTATTATCTTCATGGAAAAGTAGTACCAGTTAGCATAGGTGTTTTTGTAAATTACATTTTTACATACTTAAAATGAATAGATTGGTTATGTGGTAGATAAATAGGTAGATGGCTATTTCCATATTATTGTTTATACAAAATGCGTTTTGCGTAAAGAAATAATACATATTAATCAGGATGTTGCAATTTTCGTAATACTACGTGCGCAAATTAGGAATTCCATAAATAATATGCAGACTATTGTATTGTTTACGGTCTGCTCTACTTGCTCGGTACATTCAATGTTTATACTTTTTGCTTTATAATACCCAATAATTATTAACAAAACGCAATTTTATAATACATTTATCCAGCTTAATTTATTATTGTCAAAAGTGACAGCTAGAGTTTTTTTGTCGTTCAAAGCGAAAAAAGCGAAAAAGATTGGTAATTAAATGATTTATTTGGAAGGATTTGTAGTAGAAAAATCTTTGAAGTTATGAACACATGATTTTTTTTATAGTATAGACAATTTCTTTTCACTATTATTGGGTACAAAACAAACAAATATCTTAATATACAGCTAATTATTAGTCTGTGCAATTTTTGTCGATTCACCTTTTCCAAACAATTATTTAATGTTTATAATACTTTTAAAGATTCTGTAATAATTAATGTCTCCTAAAGCTTGGATATAGGTTAACGATCAACTTCAGGGTAAACAGGAAGCTTTTCTGGCCAGAAATTAATATTTCTCGAGGTTGCTCGCCAACCAGTAGAATGAAAGGGGTGCTTTCGAAGGACGCTGAAATTTTAAAAAAACAACCACACCAATGTGATGACGCCTCATTCCCAAGTTACTGCGAAACGCTGAGTCTTGATGAAGGCGAAATCAGAATAAAAGAAATTGAGAGTGCAATAAGAAGTCTGAAATGTAGTAAGGCAGCGGGGGCAGATGGAGTTACTGCCGAGATGATCAAATATGGTGGGCCACGCATCTTGGGCTTATTCTGGTTTTTGTACAATTTATACTGGAAATCAGGGGAGGTCACAGGCGATTGGCGAGGTGCAGTTATCGTGCCTTTGTATAAAGGCAAAGGTCCATATATACACTGCGCAAGCCATAGAGTTATCAGTTTGATTGGCTTGGGTAGTAAAATTTATGCTAAAATATTGGCGAGAAGAATGCAAGATAGATCCGAAAGGCTGTTGTGGGAGGCCCAAAAAGGCTTTAGACCTGGAAGAGGGTGTATGGATAGTATCTTTTCCCTCCGCAAAAAAAATCTTGGCTGTTAACCAAGAAGTCTTTTGTGCTTTCGTGTACTCGGAAAAGGCGTTTGACAGAGTTCTGAGAATGAAATTATGGGAGATACTACCACGGTACAATGTGAGCGAACCCTTGCTGCAGGCTGTAAAGTCTCTTTAAAGAGACCACTCAGCTTTCGTGCAAGTAGGAGCTGGCATGCCGCCTTGGTTTGACATCCAATCGGGTGTTAAACAAGGTTGCGCCATGTCAGCTTGGTTGTTCAATTTGTGTTTGGATAGCTGTCTCCAAGGAGTGAAACAAAGTGATATGGGAGTGAAAGTAGGTGACTTAAATGTAAATTGCCTGCTGTACGCAGATGATGCAGTGATTGCATCAACAGAATGAAATACACTCTGTATGTTCAGTAGAGATGGAAGATACGAAATGGATGCGAAATGGATTGCCGCCGCTAACAGGGTTAACGATGCCTTGGCTGCATTGATGAGACAGCGAAACGTCACAAACGTACACAATGCAGTGTTAGTACCGACGCTGTTATACGGTAGCGAAACTTGGGTATTATAGAACAAGAATGAAAGAAAAATGAATTCTGTGGAAACGCGATCTCTTCATAGGATATACGGAGTCAGCAGAGCTGATCGAATCCGCAATGAAGAGATACACAGAATGACAGATAATAGCGTGGATATCACGGTGACAGTGAAGAAGAATGTTCTCAGCTGGTTTGGGCATGTCGAAAGAATGAGTGATAAATGCAAAAATGATTTATGATAAAAAAGTGGGTAGTAAGAGGTAGAAGGAGACGTCGGTTGACCTTTGAAAACATAGTATCAAAGATACTGGAGGATTTTTTTTTCTAATTCATAGTTCTTACATATTTTTTATCTGTATCCCACATATAGCAGGGTAGGGAGAGGGAACCTAATGTTACGACACTCCATTCCCCACTTTCCGCCGATTTTTTCAAGGCATTGCGTGAAGAGTGGCGAAACTCAACTCAATTGCATTGATGCGAGAGAAATGAAAAAAAAAAATAATTCATTCCTCCGTGTAGGAATCAAATACACAACATAGGTACATAATTATGTAGATTATAGGTACATAAGTCTATATCTGTATTATTTACTGAGTAATTGACCCCCAATGCTGAAAATACCAAAGATCCGCTCAATATATGTATGAGAAATTTGCAATATCTTTTTAGCAGTTAAGATAGTGATACAGAGAAACAAAAATTAATTCGCGCACTAAGCAAAAATTTTCGATAAAGGTTACTTGGAAAAAAGAATTTCTAAATTAAATAAATTAATTAAATAATTAAAATCATTGTTTGACAATGATGAGTTACAGATTTATTATTATAGATATGTACAAGAGCACCTATTGATGCGTGCACTACGCGTTGCTATAGCAACGTGTATTGTATGTCATTTTAAAGTGTATAATACGTTGGGGAAAAACTGTACTATCAATTTTTTTTTCTTATACTGTTCTAACATGTCAAAATCCACCCGGTAATATTGTTAAACATATGCAATTATGTGTTATGTTTATGAATTTAATCTATTTTTATGCATTACTAGCGGACCCGCGCGGCTTCGCTCGCTTGAATGAATATATATTAAATATATTTAGGAAATTATATTCAGTTGGCAGTTAGCTAATACTGTTGAAGGATTAGTAAGAAAATATAAGCCTAAATAATCAAAATAATCCGAAAAAGAATAATAAGTAGACATAGAGTAAGGGAAATGCAATTTTTAATATAAGAAAAAATACATAAGTAATTGAAATGAAAAAATAAAGTAAGTTAAAGTAACTAAAGGAAATCATTAATATTAGAAACAATATCCTAACTATTTAAAATTAACACAAAGTGATAAGTAAACGTAACTAATGGAATATTTTAATATTAGAAGATATCAATCTAATTAAAATGAACAAAAAATAATAAGTTAACATAACCAAAGGTAATTACTAATAAAAATAAACTACATAAAACCAGCTACATTATAATTATTATCAACGTAGAATATTAAAAGTAACACGAAATATAATGCCAAGATAAAATAAAAATTAACGAAATCAAGAAATTTAAAGAAAATTTAACTTATCTACTACTCGAATAAACGAAAAGAACCAAAGATAAACACAAATTAATAATAAATAGCAAATAACTACATAAATTATAAGTAGATCAAAAATGTGTGAAAATTAACAAAATCGTCAACGTCGTCCGCCAGTTCGGGGCGGTCATTCCGTAACCAAGCCCGCGCACCGTGCGGCTAGGCTAGGTCATTTTGGGTCAGTGATATCTCCTAAAGTACTTATTTATTATAATGATATACAGCACAGTATAATTTTAATTTAGATGAAATGCCATTATATTTATTTGTATGTAAATTACTATTATATTTATTTTGTAAAGGATGAATACAAAATTATAGAAAAAATATTAACAATAACCCGATATTTAAATTCAATATATTAAAATGGTTACTGTGGCTCAACATTCACAGATAAACATACTAACATGTTCATTTGTTTTTATGTGTTTCATAAGGTTGAGTCAGCGCACTAAATGTAAGCGTTCAGGAAGCATTTTAGACGACCTTTTTTTAAAACAACAAAATTCCTTATTGCTTAGCGACGGTTGTAATTAACATGTCAGACAATAAATTGCATATCAAACAGAAATATATTTTAATATATTAGTAGAGAATATTACAAATATGAAAAAAGTAACCTATGTCCATCCCAAGATCCTCAAGTACCTTCATATGAAATTTTATCACCAGCGGAGCAGCGGTTTGGCCGTGATTGCGTCATCAACAGACAGACAGACAGACAGAGTTACTTTCGAAATTATAAGTATGGATTTTAAAGACATTACGTATACGATAATAAGACGTTTTTCTTTGATATTAAATCTAGATGTCAGTCTAGAGTCCCAGGGCCCCTAAGTATACACGGTCACGTACGGTAAGGTATTAACTCTCGTATTTAAATATGTTATTTAGAATAATGTTAAAAATGGGTATTTATTATTACCAGATCCTTTACTCCTGCCAGACGTCCTCGTCCGACTACAAAGTTTAAAATTTACATATATTATTTTCGGGACTATTTCAAAAAGATAAGCACCACCCACACCAATATGATGGCTTGCTCATCCTCTCAGACGGAGATGTAACTTTATTTGGTCTTTCAGAGGGAGGTCTTAACTACATATTAGACTAATAGTCCTCTAAATTTCAGCTTTGCTAAAATGAGTAGATCTAGGGGCCCTGGGATCATGGGTTTATCATAAGATCTTACTTATATTTCAAAACTACAAAAAAACATATTTCTATATAAAACAATATAAATATATTTAATAAAAAAATAAAAATAAACTCGGTCATATGAAGAATACTTGCAGATTATAGATTTTTTTTCACAGTCAAAGATTATAATATTATTTTAATCTTGCCGTGACAAGAAATCTCGTGTGAAATGTACACACTTGTAGACCCGCGGCCTGGTTTACGTTGATTTCTAGTATATA
Source organism: Heliconius hermathena (assembly GCA_013403705.1). Classification (NCBI taxonomy): domain Eukaryota; kingdom Metazoa; phylum Arthropoda; class Insecta; order Lepidoptera; family Nymphalidae; genus Heliconius; species Heliconius hermathena. Next base: position 257,894 of record JAAIXJ010000021.1, on the reverse strand, counting down.
AAACAGGGTCAACTGCTTCCTAAGTATAATAACTTATGTTGGTATACCGTCATTTTATAAAAATATTTTTTTTTGTATAATTCTTAATAGGCATTGTTCTAACTTCTTAGTTTCTTAGTGTCTAATATTATCTACCGTTCGCTGTTCACATAAACTTCATTCAGCTAATAAGCCAGTTCTCATATGTTCTCCTGTTCTCAGTAAATTTAAATTAAAATGAGAGCTTATATTTTTATTTATAACAAAAACACGGGAAGATAATTTAGAAAAATAAACAATTTATACAGAAAATTGAAAAAAAAATCATGTAATTTTCTTTACATTAATATAAAGTTATTAAAATTAAATTACTAATTAAAATATATTTCCAAACAAGACTTAAAAAAGTCATTTTGCTACAGCTATTCATCAATACTTTATATCAAAAATACGATAGCTGCTCGTATAAAAATGTTATACAAAGTTTTATATTTATTGAATAAACATTTTTTTATAGTATAAATTTATTTCCGTCTCTTACCACGCAATGTCTCGAAATCGGGCGGAAGAGGGGGAATATAGCGTCCTGACACTAGGTTCTTTTCCCTGCTATGAACCTGAAAAAGAAGAAAAGATGGCAATTAAAGAACTTATGTTAAAAATATCAATATACACTTACCTATACGATCTAACTAGAAAAAAAAAACATACACACACCTTTATCTATTCCTACATAAAACCAACATGGTATAGTCCTCAGTCCTCACCCCTCACATGGCTGCTGACATTTAGTCCCGGAAATTAGGTAACGCTTGGCTGGCGCTCACTAAATAATAAGCCCTTTCTGTTATGTATCGTAGTTGTTGCATTTGATGTTTTCCACAGTCCTGCTCAGAGGACGTGACGGTGTTGGAGTCTTGCACGGTATTACTATTTTTTGTTTTTGTTGATGTTAAAATATTAGAATATATTATGTTTAAAAAAAATGTCTATATTTTTTTATATCTAATAATTTTATAACAGAAGCAGGTCGTGGCGCAGGGGAATAAGAGTGTGACTGTAAACGTGACAGGTTGTGGGTTTCATTCTTACTTGAGGTAGTAAATATTGAATATGTTCTTCGGTCAGGTGTCGAGGCAAAGGGCAGTATTGAGTTCCGCCACTCAACATGCAATACCATTAGAATTTAGGGGAAAGTGGGGAGCGGAGTGTCTTAACATTAGGCTCCCTCTGGCTACCCTGGTACATACGGGATACAGCGTGAAGCTTAAAAAAATAATAACACACTCACAAACAAACATATATTTCTAAATTGATAAATTGTATAGGACATTACAGGAGGCATTATTTTTAATACAAACATATGTTTATAAACGATTTTGTATCGGATATTTTGGATCGCTATATATATATTAATTAATTACTATGGAAACAAACTTTCTAGTTGGTAGAACTTTTTGACCCGGCGCACATTTGCCATTACGACATGGGAAAACATTGAATGCCGTGTAAACACTTCTTGTTTCCTATTACGATAAATGCCTTGCGTGATTAATATTTTAATTAAATTGTGGTTAAAAGTCACGAGACTCCGTAACTTGTGAAATTAATTAATGTATGTATCAGTTTCACGCTGTATCCCTCACACAGCAGGGTAGGCAGAGGGAACCTAGTGTTAAGACACTCCGTTCCCCCCCTTTAAGGGGGGATGGAGCCCACAACTGTCGCGTTACAGTCACATCCTAGTGCCCCCGGGCCACGTTGGTTTAATTAATGTATTTACTTTAATATTTATTTATTACTACGTAGGGTAGAACACTATCGCGGATTAACTGCGCCAACTCGTGGCGCAGGGGCACAAAGTGTGACTTACAGTCACACTTTGACACTTTTACGCACGTCTTGTTGTGGGTTCGATCCCCACTCGAGGAAATGAAATAGTTATTTAAATGTATATTTTCATTTCTTTACTCTCTTCATTGCAATGTCTTCAGAATTCAGCGGAAAGTGTGGAACGGAGTGTCTTAATACTAGGTTCCCTCTGCCTACCATGCTGTGTGCGGGATACAGCGTGAATCTGATAAAAAAAACTATCATATTATAGTTTCATCTTTATTCGGAAATATGTTCCCAGCGCAGCGTCGCTATACAATAAACTGCTCGTCACGTTCTTTTAAAGCGTTACTCATATGTCACTTTGTATATAGACACTATTAATAGTTTATTTTTTCAGTATCTCACACATAACAGGGTAAGCAGAGGAAATGTGGGAACCTGGGAGCTACGTTTCCATTAAGTTACTTCCGTTCCCCGCATTCTGCCGTATTCGGGAGGCATTGCGTGTTGAGTGGCGGAACTCAATTGATTCAATGTATTATTTATATAAATAATGCATTTATTTAAAAAATAACAGTAATCATCGTAAGTTCGTAAGGAGGTTTTTGCTTCAGATAACCTTAACTTCAGTTAACCTTATGGACCTAAGTATCTATATAAAGTCTGTATACTTCGTCTAGATTTTATGATATTCACAATATGTATTAGTATGCTATTAATAGGAAAATAAAGATTTCTTGTTGAAAAAAAAAATGTAAATAATAATAATACAAGTTGCGAAACGCTGTCGCGGACGATCGCGCCGTTCTCACACGAGCTAACAGCCAAGGAGATATGATGTCTAAGGAACAATGGGTCAGCGCTATCTGCCTTTCATATCGTTAACGTTTCCACTCACAATGGTACCACCGTACGTTGTGAGTATGTATATACTTCCGCACAAACGAAGGTTCGATCTGCACCTGGTGCTTAGAAAAAGGGGATGTTTTATGAAATATTCAAAGCATATTAGGTGTATAGACTGTGAAATATAATTTTGTTTATTCTTTACGGGCTGTCGTTGTGTCTGTATCTTCAGCTAAAGAAGATGCACCGTTGTATGCATTGAGAACTACAGTTTCAGAAAATTCAATAAAACAATTATTTTATAGTAATTAAGTTAAATAAAACATTTTAAATTGATATGTTTATTTTTTAATTATGCATCGGTTTAAATAAAAAAAAAAAACACTAAATCATAAAATCAATTAAGCGTGTAAAAATGCACAGACAAACCGTCAAACAAATAAACATTTTGAATATCATTGTTTTGGGCCTATTATATTGTTAATAATTTATTGCATTATTAATAATTTACTTCACATGTATATCTTCCATATACAGACAGCGATCGGTTGCCATTTTGTTATAAGTATAGTATATAGATATAGATAGGTATGAATACAGATTAGTCTGCCACAACACGCGACATACAAGGTTTAAATTAAAAAACAAATACGTATTATAATTTCATATTATTTATTACTTCTACAAAAGTCACAAATTTATTCAAAAGTTGAATTCTAATTTAATTCTATCATTGCAATATTAGTATTACACAAGGAAATCCAAAACACAATATGAATACACATGTACCTATCGTGGCGTGTCACTGTCACGTCAATACAGCACTGCACGGGACAAAACTTGTATCGGAAATTTAATTTTGTGTAGCGACCGTGTTCACGCTTCAATGGCCCGTAATGTTTCGTATTTGCATCCGTAACAGCAAATCAAAATATAAATTACATACTGTAATAACGTCACATACTGGCTAGAATATTACAACCTATACTGTGTTGTGTATAATATAAATCAGCTTCACGCTGTATCCCGCACACAGCAGGGTAGGCAGAGGGAAACTAGTGTAAGACACTTCGTTCCCCACTGTCTGCCGAATTCTGGAGGCATTGCGTGTTAAGTGGCAGAACTCAACGCCGCGCTTTGCCTCGAGTATAATATACCTTTGTTTTTTTTTGTTTACTTTCATTTTTTCCTCTCTGGAGCCGAGACGTGGCGTTGAGTTCTGCCGCTCAACACACAATTGCTTCAGAATTTGTTGGCGGTTAAGGAGCGAAGTGTCTAAGCATTAGGCTGCCTCTGACTACCCTGCTATCCGAGTCCTAGATACAGCTGAATAAAAAAGTACCTATGTAGAAATCATTATTAAACCTGTGAATTCACCAAAACTATAGGTGCGTATATTACCGTTAAATTAGGTGAAGCTGAATAATAAAAGAGAATATTAATAATAATAGGGCAATAAATTAGAGTAATGTTTACGATTCTCTGGTGTTATTTATTTCAAATTTTACTTAAGGCTATTGTCACATTACTTAATAATATAAATAATAAAATGTTTTTTGAAAAAAAATCTACAATCTTTTGATTTCCCTTCATTTGATACTTATAGTAGGTGAGTTGTGAGAAGAGTTGCGAGAAATCGTAATCCACCATTTTGTTGCGGCGGCCATTTTGGTTTGACAACGATATCATTATATGTAATTTCATTGTCATCAAAACTGATGTCGTAATCTAAATTTCAGCCCAATCGGACACCGGGCCTGGGAAGTAGTTCAAATTGAGCTTCATGATTTCACAATTAACTAACACTAACACGACAAGTTAAATAAAAGTTTATAAAAATGTACTTTAATCATACTTGACATGTTCAGTTTAGGTCACGGACATTAATTACGACCCTTGTAAGTACAAGAATCTGATTATACCATGTAGAGAAATCTGTGAGTCTTACTCGTCTTGACCTGCAAATCATATTAAAACTATGTTTTTATACGATTGTGCCAAGCCTTGATTTCTTGGACATCGGCGTCTTTTTATATGACATAATAATTTTTGATAGCGTACTTAGAGGCTCAGAGGTGTCGTCGCCATGCAGTGGCACAAGCGTGTGACTGTAACGCGGCGGTTGAGACGGTTGGGAGTTCGATCCCCACTCGGAGGAATTAATTATTAATTAATCATATTTTGTTACCGAATAAGTGGTTGTAAGTAAATGATAAGAGATAACGAACTTGAAATGATTAATGCGAGAGTATGAACTGTTAACTTCTCTTGTAGGAAATGAACTACAAAAAATAGTTGTTTTCTTTGTGGTATAACTATGACATAACAATTTTTAAATACTTTCTTTTATTTATACTGTGATGAACAAGGTAATATACTAAAAGCGTTCTATTTTGTTGTTTTGTGGTATGTAATAAGTACTAAAAACTAAAAAATCTGTATAATATGTATGCATGTATGTACATCAGGTTCATGTCATGAAAATATTGTATTGTCATTGGACACATGTGCTGATTTTTGCGGTGGAGTTGCGTAAGTTGCTAGAATCGTATTTGGTAGTTAAATATGAAGAGTAGATATTTATGTTACTTTAAAAGTTAATTTCATTTGTTATTTTATGCGTTACCTCATATAATTTGTAAGAGTGTAAGAAAAAATAACATTTAAGTTGCGCCTAAAGTGACAATTTTGTTAAGTGTAGAATACAGGATATGTTGTCAATGTGTTGAGAATAAAAAATTCAGAGACTATGTGGGCGGAAGTGCGAGTGCGAGTGTCCTTCTGTAATTATAAAACACTATCAAAGTGTCAAGGCGAGTGTCGATTCTCCTATATGTGTGTTTGTCATTATACTTTTCTTAAACTTTATAAAAAATAAGGAAAAGGCGCATTTTGTTTTAAGTGTGATAAGTATATTTTGATGGTGTGTATGTTACCGGCAATCTGTATGATTTCGGTATTCAATACAAAGATACAAAGGCAATTTGTAAAGTATGAATGTGTGTAAACATATTCATAATATTTCATACATTGCCCGGACGCCCTAGTTATTTTATACATTGCCTAGGTACTGTATGGAATACCGAATTATATATATTGCCGGTGACATATACATATAAAGAATCCGGCAAGACAACGTCTGCCCGGCTCGCCCGCAGTCATAGATAATGGAAATAAGACTAACAAAATTCACTAATCGTTTTTCACAGGTTGAACAATAAAATTATCAATTAAAGAGAAAATAAATATTAAAGAAATTCAAATAAGCATTTGTATACGACATACGAACTTTGTACACCATTAAAAATGTTGTAATATGATTTATGAATGAAACTGCAAGTTACGTTTTAAATAACTGCATTTGGTTGGTGGTGAAGGCCAGTCAGGTGTAGGGGCACAAAGTGTGACTGTAAAACCGACTGGTTGTGGGTTCGATCCCCACTCGAGGAGATGAAATATTTATTTACTTTTTTTTATTTCCATTTCCTCGCTCTGGTGTTGAGGCAAAGCGTGGCGTTGAGTTCTGCCACACAACACTCCGCCCTAGTTATTTTACTCATTGGCTCCTGAATTCGGCAGAAAGTGGGGAACGGAGTGTCTTAACACTAGGTTCCCTCTGTCTACCCTGCTGTGTGCGAGATACAGCGTAAAGATGAAGCTAGATTGGTAGTAATGTTTCTTCCAACCTATGCCTACTCGTTATATTAATATCGTTGCGTGGTCCAAAATTAAGCTTTGCTAGATCAAAGTAGGCTAAAAACAAATATCACCACGCAAAATATCATGTCAGAAACAACAATTGACTCACTTACATTAGAAAGTAACAAAAAATGTGATGAATGAATATCATTTAAAAGAAACCGGAATTTAGGATAATATGATTTCTTTTTTTCTTAATATCAAGTGAAATTATTTATAATTATTATGCAAAACGTATTTGACATGATAACAACAAAAGATGTAATTTTAAACTGAATATAAATTCAATTCTATCTTGTCTCTTTAACTCGTAGTTGACTTTTTAAAATAAATTAAAATAATACTTATTTAGAAAAACGTATAAAAATTTGAACGTAGCGGGACTCGAACCCGCGCCTCGCCGCATCGGAAACCGACCAGGCGCTCTGACCACTAAGCCATACGTTCCCATCAGGTTACGTCGAAATATAAAATATATAAATAAGTTGTAACAACCGTATAAAAATTTCAACGTTTCGGTTTCCAGGAGGCGCGGGTTCGAGTCCCGCTACGTTCAAATTTTTATACGTTTTCTAAATAAGTATTTTTCTTTCCTAAGTGTGGATTAACACTTTAAAAATCTTTAAAATAAATTAAAATAAATCAAAATTGTGTCATTAAAATTTTAATAAAAAAAAAATAGTTCTAATGAAGAAACGTAATTGAGAACATTTTGTTTATTTAGATGAGTTGAGTTTCTCATTTTTGATTGATAGACCCCGAATACTATAATAATAATGTAAAACACAATTGGAGTAAAAAAAATGGTACTGACATCTTTTCTTTTCATCTATTGATGACCATGCTGTATAAAATATTAAAAATATGTTTGAATTGAATCGATGTTAGAAGTCAATAAAATGGTACCACACTTTATACCTTAGGTCATTGATGTACGTACAAACAATGGTGAATGTGGTACCGTTGCTATGTGGGAAGAAACGGCTTGCAAGGCATATATACCTATATTTATATACTATATTGAATCTATGCGTTTTTGTATAACGAGATCAGTGGATTGGCGCTATTGACATTACTAGATATTAATCAGCGTCACTCTGTATCCCGCACATAGCAGGATAGGCAGAGGGAACCTAGGGGTAGCACACTCCGTTCCCCATTTTCTGCCGAATTCTGGAGGCATTGTGTGTTGAGTGGCGGAGCTCAACGCCGGGCTTTGGCGCCAGAGATAAGAAAGGAAAATATTAATAAATAATAATTAGGTGAGGATAGAAGCCACAACCGCCGCGTTACAGTCACACATTTGCGCCACTGCGCCACGACTACTATGAAACTAGCCTCTACTAGCTATTAACTGTAATTATTTTTTATTTATTATAAAATTTTACTATATTTTTTTTATGAACTCAGCCTAAGGTTGCAAACTGTAATACTTATATATCCCTTATTTTTTTTATTTATTTATTTTAACAACTGACATAATAATTAAATATTTATAATATTAGAATAATGGGTCCGAATTAGTATTTAAATTTTATGCAAAGTTACGTTTCAACATTTTATGTTTATTTTATTTTATATTTATAAGTGGGTTAATGAACATCGTGTCAAATGGCGAAATTGCTTAATAAGAAAAAAAAAACATTAAGCTAGTTTGACTAAATAGTTACACATACTCTATACAATAACATTATATCTTATCTTACACATATGTATTTATATGACTGTATTATAAAAAACATATTTTTTACATTTATTTTACCTATTTATTATAGAGGTTACATCCATAATTTTTTTTTAATTTCTGGACTAATTTGGTCCATAAATTATTATTATTAAACAATAATGTATAAATCTTTTTTTTTACTTGCTGTAAAAATATAGATAATATATGTATAATTATGTCAAAATGTCATATATGATATATAATGGATAAATGATAAAATCTGTATATTTTTAAATATTGATTCGATTAGTATTCATTTGCAATGCTTTATTTAAAAAAAGTAAATATTTAGTTATATAAATCGAGAAAATACTACGAAAACTACGATAAGCCTGTTTAGATATGAGAAACATATTGAATAACGCGAAAGTGAATGTTGCCATATGCAGAACATTTCTATATTCAACCGATGGCCATGCGAGGATAGCTTGTGATAGAAAAACACCGTTGATATAATTATTGAAATAATTTTAATTTACAATATTTTGCGTGAGATTGAATAAGTGTAATATTAAATTATGATTTCTTTGATTTTAATGTATTTGAAAATAATTCTTTTTTCACTTATTTGTTATATTTAAATTATGAGTGTAGGCCAGTTGTGGCGCAGCGGCACGAAGTGTGACTGTAAAACCGACTGGTTGTGGGTTCGATCCCCACTCGAGGAGATGAAATATTTACTTAAATTTATATTTCAATTTCTTCGCTTTGGTGTCGAGGCTAAGCGCGGCGTTGAGTTCTGCCACTCAACAAGCAATGCCTCCAGAATTCGGCAGAAAGTGGGGAACGGAGTGTCTTAACACTAGGTTTCCTCTGTCTACCCTGCTATGTGCGGGATACAGCGTGAAGCTGATTTGATTTGATTTTGGTATGCATTTATAATTGACAGTATTTTTGGTGTTGATTATGAAGATAGATAGAAAATTTTCAATTAATAGTGTTGATTGAAAGTATAAAAGAAAATATAATATAATAATATAAAATATATATGACTCACGTAATCCGGATCCCAGCAATTTAAGTACATAAATGGTAAACGCACCCGACCGTGGTAACCAAGTTGCTGCCATCTGCATGAGGAATAATAAAATGGTTTCTGTTTTAGCCGACGTTATACCATTAACAGCTATTACTTTGAGACCAGGCAAAAAACAATGTAAATAAAAATAATAAAAAGATATTCACATATTTTTTTACAAGTTGACACTTCCCAGTAAGTAATCTAGGAAGTAGGGTACTTATGTTGGGAACATTGGCATGGACTCTAGGTTTGACTAGATATGGTGTATAGGTTTTTTTTATTAGTCAATTTTATGTTAGTAAAATGGGTGGGCTCAAGACTATTATGGGGTAAAATTATTCGTTCCGTTTGGTATGTACCTATAAGGCCATATAACCAATGTACATACATATCTATATAGATAGATAAACAAACACATTATCCTCATTTACGCCACGCAGTTGGGTGAAAAAGGACAATAAAAATTATAAATTTAATGTAAGATAGTCGCCCACGCCTTCGATCTTATGAATACAAAGTATAATCCAATTCTTAAATTTATCGCCTATTGCATAATTTAGAATCCGAATCAATATCTGTCTAGACATTAGAATATGAATATTTTATATAACATATTTAAATCAGCTTCGCGCTGTATCATATCACGCGTATAGGCAGAGGGTACATAGTGTTAAGACACTCCGTTCCGCACTTTCTAGAGGCATTGCGTGTTAAGTGGCGGAATTTAACACCGCACTTTGCTTCGAACAGAGCGAAGAAATAGAAATGTAAATTTAAATAAATATTTCATGTCGCGTATGGATCGAATCCACAACCATTGGATTTTACAGTTACACTCTGGGCCTCATATGTATATGATTTATTTATTTTTTATATTTATTTTTGTTGCTAATTTATTTTTGACACATTTTTTTTAATAAATGTTTTTTACTTTAATTAATTAATTTTAAAATAAAGTTTAAATTCAGTATTTTTTTACTGTTATTTATATAACATAGATTACAATCAACAAAATTAACGTAGCGTTTGGCGCCCCGTTGTCTCTACCTACCCTGCTAGGAATAAGGTGTGAACATTAAAAAAGAATCAACAAAATTATTAATGCTAAAATATAAACTTTCATATTGAAATATCTTAATACCTTCACCTAATATAAATTAACTTCTAACTAAACTGCCGAGGAAATAATATAATTATTATCACAATAAATTAAGGTGTACTTTCGAAAAATTATACATACTCTCTTATTAAATGAATTAAAGTTAAAATAGCTGTAATTTGGCATGAAACGCTTCATTGAACCCACGGTCTTTCATTTCAAAGAATACCGGATGGCAAAAAACATATACTATTTTTCTTGATCTCTTTTTATACGACTTTCCATTTTGCTGTGACGAAAAATGTATAAGGTAACTTTTTGAAATGAAAAGACGGCATTTAAATGAATTATTATTACCTTGTTCTTATATATGTGTATAGAAATAATATTTTTCTTACTCTGTTAAATGCGGGGAATGCGTGAAGATAAAAAATGCATAATGCAATTTATTTTATAGATTAAGTGCTTATTATCTAAATTCGATATAGTTTTGGAATGCAATGTTCGAGAATGTACTCCATTTTGAAAAAAAACGATGTATTTTCTAAGTTTACATACACCTCTACCCTCTCTAAGGTAGGCAGAGGGAACCTGGTGTCAATACACTGTCCCCCACTTTCACATATTTTCGAGATATTGCATGTGTGCAGCGGCAGAACTCAACGTCGCGCTTTGTCTTGTTACCAGAACGAGGAATGGATCCACACAATCGTTGCGTATGCAGTCTACAGCTGATACACGACGGATCGATATCACGATATCGCATCAATAACTAATAAATAATAATCTTAAATTCGTAAAAGAAACATGGTACTCTGTTGGTTCCGTCACCACCGCGACGCGCCATAAATACGAATCGGGCGCCGGATCTAATATAAGTAGATAAAGCGCAACCGACACGAACTCGGGACGTGACGACTTACGCATAAGGGACACTGTCCAAGTTACTATTGTATTATTTTTTTTATTTTGTTTATTTAAATGTTGAAATCAATATTAGAATTATAGAACTTTTCATCTATACATCGGTAGGTAGGTACTCTATATATACATAAAAATAAAATTGAGTTGTCTGTCAGTGATTTCAAATTAACTGTGTTATGTCTATATAATTATTTACACAATACTAAAACACAAACAAACGTTTTAAAATGTTTATCTGACGGTTTGTCTTTCTGTTTGTCCGGATTAATCTCTGGAACAGTAAACCCGATTATTATGGTACTTTTACTGAAAGAGGTTGTGGCCCAACATATAAGCAATATATAATATCCCGATGATATATTATAATAAATGATATAAAATAAATAATCGTATAATTCAAGCGGGTCAAGCTGCGAGCTGGTCATAAGTAACCAATAATATCCTCTATATAGAGACAAAAAATATAAACAACGTTAGGATGTAGAGATGCTTTAGCTTTTAATAATTATAAATACAGAACAAGATATTATAAGACTATATGTAAATTTAGTAAGTATATCTTAGCTAGAAATATTTTGATTTAGTATTTTTCCTGTTATAATATTTTCCTGTAATAATATAATAATTTCTTACAATAAACTTTTAATAATATAATATAAACAAATTTTTCGAACCCTCCAACACGTCGCCGCAGTCGCTGCGTGTACAGCTACATAAATTCCTTTGTTACGTAACTATACACGAACGAACATTCATTGCATCAAATCGTTTTGTAAATAAACACATCGCCTTAGAAAATGCTGAATGTAAACTTGGAAGTAATGATACGAGAACAATTTGTATGGAGGTGAATGCGTGAGAACACGTTCTTTCCTTTTATTATTACTTAAAACCATTTTGAATTCGAACTGTGGACGTTTTATGATAGGGTTGTCATACTGCTGGGTAAACAATGTGTGAGACCTCAGATATGGACAAATCAGATAAATTATGTAAAGATAAATAAATATAAATTTTTATTATTAACAATATTTTTATTGAGGCCAGTCGTGGCGCAGAAGCACAAAGTGTGACTGTAAAACCGACTGGTTGTGGGCTCGAGTCCCACTCGAGGAGATGAAATATTTACTTAAATTTATATTTCCATTTCTTCGCTCTGGTGTCGAGGCAAAGCGCGGCGTTGAGTTCTGCCACTCAACACGCAATGCCTCCTGAATTCGGCAGTGGAGAGGAGTGTCTTAACATTAGGTTTCCTCTGCCTACCCTGCTGTGTGCGGGATACAGCGTGAAGCTGATAAACAATATACTATAATATCTATAATCGTGGGTATTACAGTATATTAAAAATTTTTACTTACTCATTTTTTACTAAATACTCATAATATCTTATTGCCTTACTCTACTAAATCACATTTTTAATTGAAGATATAAATGAATGTTTCTAACGATGAATATATATTCAATGGTCGTATTATTAATGTTATATTAAATTTATGAATATTTATTCAGCTTTATATAACTTAAAACAGCAGTTAAGCAAATCTCTAATATTCTTATAAGGACATAACACACGATATTTGAATTACTAATTCTATGGAAAATTTACCTAATCAAAGTATTATATAAATTTTGATTATGGTAACAAATATTTGTATTTTGGACACAATTAATTCTGATTTTATTTTGTATGAATGGTCGGCCTTTGCCGTTTGGAAAATATAACAAAATTAATAGTAATCAAATCCAAGTTATAAAGTAAACCGATAGTTTGAAAAAAAATCGATCAAGTGCGAGTCGGATTCGCCGACTGAGGGCTCTGTATCAGGTTTTCAGGATAATAGGTCAATTGTTATTTTTTTAATGAAATATCTGTCATTCCATTTGTTGGATATTTTTTTTTATTTACATTGGAAATTCTCACTTCGTACTAAATCTTATAACTGTAAGTCCACGGAAAGTACCCTATAGATTTTGATTACGTGGCATATTTCATGCAAAATGCATGCATCAAAAATGATGCATAAACGCTCGTATCTTTTTATTGCGTTGGTTTAGAAGCTTAATTTTTTTTATGCTCTAAGGGACCGAAGACATGAGATATTTGATATTAATTCCAGCTTGGTACCTCCACGCTATCTCGTGATAAATGGCTTTGGCAGACGAACAAATCGCCAATGAAGTGATCATATAAAGATTCTGTTTTTTTCCTTTTGAGGTACGTAATCCTAATAATGGTTAATAGAACATACAAAGAAAGACACAACATAAATGCATATTTAGGACTGAGAAAAAGATGTCGTTACGTATACCATAACGATTTTTAACAAAGACTTGATTAAAAAAAATATAGTGAAATTACTTCAAAGTTGCTATATGCTTATAGCTAGAAATTAAAAATTTAATATGTCCTCGTATCCATTAATTTCTTCTTTAATTCATATTATTTAGAGTAGGCTATAAAAACATATAGCGCTGTTTATAAAAAAGTATATATTAGAAAATAATTATACATTCGAGTTCGAGACATAGTTTGCGTGAGTCGTCGGCGGCGGTGCACTTGTCGGGTGCCGGTGGTCGGGCTCCGAGGCACGAGCGAGGCGCCGCCGCGATAGCTCACCGGGGGAGCGCAGCGGATGCGCGCGTCACGCGTCGCCGCGTCACGGGCTTGCCTCATGTTAAGCGACCGATTCGAATACTTCCCCTCCATATACAAATGACAAAATTATCCATTTACTTAGTATATATATACTTCCTGCTGTATCCCGCACATAGTACGGTAGGCAGAAGGAACCTAGTGTAAGGCTAAGTCATTCCGTTCCACACCTTCCGCCGAATATGAAAGCATTGTATGTTGAGTGGCAGAAGTCAACGCCGCGCTTTTTACCTTGATACCAGAGCGAAGCAATGAAAATATTAATAAATAATAATTTATTCCCCCGAGTAGAAATCGAACCCACAACTTACAGCGCTTATACGGTCACAAGCTTGTGCCTCTGCGCCACGGCGGCCTACTACTATATAATAATATATTTGTTTTGTATAACCTCGGTGAAATTACTCCTTACATTTCTATTCAATGTTGTAATCGAAGCTTAGCCTACTAGCCTTGTGTTGTGTGGCAGGTTCCGTCCTGATGGTTCTGATATCTGAGACAGGTAACGTAGCACCCGTAATTGAATACTATGTAATAGATATACATAAAAGTAGTTAAGTAGGTCACTGCGTATAATAGAAAATAACGTTTTTGGACGATTCTTATATTTTCTTGACCTTCTTGAGTAATTGTATGCCTTAAGAGATATTTTTAGGCTTTATATAGTGTAGGTATGTAATATTTTTAGGGTTCCGTACCTCAAAAGGAAAAAATGGGACCCTTATAGGATCACTTTGTTGTCCATCCTTCAGTCAAGACTCTTTTTATCAGGAACGCGTGAAGGTATCGAGCTGAAATTTATAGGCTAAGGTCTACTATCTCTTGAAGCTGTCAAAAAATCAAACTCCTAAACCAACCCAATCAAAAGATACAAGCGTTTATGCCGCAAATTAACACAAGTTTTCGAAATTCGTAAAGGAATCAAAACCTACATGGCTACCTACCTACCTAATCTACTTCCCGAGAATTAAGAATCTTGAAATCTTGGTACGAAGTAACATCTTAGACCACAGATATAGAAAAAAAATACCAAAAGTGAAAATTTATAGATATTTCATAGAAAAAAAAACACTACAAAGTTATATTTGTAATTCATTTCATACAAAATGAATGCATATGATCGCAAACTTAAGTTTGTCAATTTTTATAAGGTCTATAGTTTACTTGTCGTTGGCCTACCATCCTGAAATTAGTACGGAAGCCTCGGTGAGCGAATCCGACTCGCACTTAACCGGCTTTTTTTTAAATTCCAACATCGTTTTAATGCAGTAATTTTGTATACAATTTCAATGGCACAGTGGCTGATTGTTGTCCACTTTTGGTGCGGATGTTGGTGTGCTACTTTAATTTTGTTCTTGTTCTACTTTTTTTTTAATATTAGTTGTTGCTATTGTTTTGCGTCTCCTAAATTCGTATGCTTTGAGCTTGAGCTAGTATCAAAAGCATACTTCAAGCGTCTTGATGGGAGTCGATGAGATATGAAATATTAATAAAAAACTAGAAGAATTTACTACATTTTTTATATTTATAGACAAGATTTTTTTATTTCTTGAAATCATCGGAGCTAATCAGATTCTATTTTATTTTTATATTATATTCAAATATCAAAATCGCCAAGGTTTTGTGTGTCTAATATGTTTTATACATATAAAATTATAAAGCACAAAGAATAAATAAAAAATAAAAAAACGAAACCTTACCTTTTTACTTGACTACAGTATGAAGAGTAATAATTTCATTGAATAATTGATCATGGTCCAGAGGTTACGTCGGATGTACGTACGTACATCTTTTAAGGTCTTTGTACTTTTCAAGCATGCTTACTCAATGCTCTTGAGTTACAGCCTTCTTTATGAATATATAATTTTGTAATAGGTCGATACAACTATTAAATCTTATTATTATTACTGACTGGAATGTAAAATACGAGGTAATTTACATTAAGTTACGTGATTTTATTGCCAAATGTTTACTTTTCTTTTATCTTATAATTATGTAATTAGATACTACTTACATATTTAAGATAGAAATTTGGATTCCTAGCACAGCGTGGGACTGTAAACGCGACAAGTTGTGGCTTCGATTTCCACTTGAGGAAATTAAATATTAAGTATTTTTATTTCTTCGCTCTGGTTTCGAGGCAAAAGCGCGGCGTTGAGTTCCGCCACTCAACACGCAATGTCTTCGGAATTCGGTGAGAAGTGAGGAGCTGAGTGTTAACACTAAGCTTCCTCTACCTGCCCTGCTACATGTGGAATAGAGCGAGAAGATAAAACAAATGGATTACATGTCTTGTGCTCTAACATTAAATAAATGCAGCACATATTTTTTTGTACATATTTTTTATTTACAATTAAGAGCATTTCAAAAGTAAATGCTCTGTTTTTTTTTATTTAAGTAAATTGTAGTTTTTTTAAATATTTAATATCACTTAAATTAAGATTACGGTCAATTATTTAGATACAACTGTTATTTAACGGGCTTGGAATGAGTTGTCAGTTTTTTTTTCGTTATTACTTGAGTGTTCGTAGACTAGATTACCTATACTATAGGCACTATTCAACGGCGTGTGATTCTTTGGTACCGCCTTAGTGTCTATTCTCCCAAGTTTTTGTTACTTCTCATACAAAGAGAGTCTAACGAGGGATCCGTTATTTGATCTTTTTTTTTTATTTGACATTCTATTATATTTACCTGTGGGTGTATCACGAGACGTACAAAAAAAATTGCATTGATAATTAGTGAGGCGCTACCAGTATAATACTATTAATGCAATAAATTACATAAAAATATTTGTATAGCATTGATACTTAATAGGATTTCATGACATACTAGTATTGCAATATTTCTCTTTAGAAAACGTAAAAAAAATTTGAACGTCGCAGAATTTGAATCCGCGTCTCTTGGAAACTCTTGGTCCAAGAGGCGTTCATCAACAGGGTTTAAATTCTAAGTCTAGCGCCTCTTGGGAAAACTTTACATGCGTTAAAAAATAATAAAATAGTATTTCATTTAAGTATAAATGTTTTAATGCTGCTCTAAATATTTTGCACACATTACGGAGCTTTTGACTATTTTAAATTGATTGGTTTATTTTAGGTTCCAGAAAGAATTGAGCCACGTTCTCAACTTTCGAAGAGTGATAATCATATGGAAAAAGCTGTGGAAATCGTGAAATCTCCGGACAAGGTCGTCAATAACGCAGACATCAGACACACGGAGGTGAACGCATTAAATATGGAAGTGGAGACCTTAAGGTGGCAGCTAGCTCAGGTATTAAAATATGTATTACTATTTATAGCATTGGTGCACCAATATATATTTTATTTCTATTTGATGCTTTGCGAATTTATTTGCGAATGTATGCCTCTTTGCGAATTATATGTTCATTAATATAATTTTTTGTTTTAATAAATGTCAATCTAAGTGTAATAATTTTCAGACTGAAGCCAACAGACAGATGCATATAGCTTTACTTAAGCAAATAGTAACGTTTTTGAATAGAGTCAAAGAACATATTGAGTGCCAAAAGAGTGAATCGGACATACGATTAGATAAACTATTACCCATGGCTCTATCCAAATCTCTAAATATATCCGACTTGCCAAGGTCGCGTTCCGTTGTACATGTTAGTAAACACTTGGATGGTTCAATAAGTTCTACAAAGAAAATTAGTACAAGAAAAATGAGCAAATCTATTAATAATGTTAACGGATTTATAGATGGCTCCAGTATTTGGTAAGTACTGTAAGGATTTTGAAATTATATTAAAGAAGTTTGATTAAATTTTAACATATATCTATATGTATATTTTAGGAGTCAATCAAAATTACCTTTTGTTACTGAAGACGAAACAGGACATAAGTTAACTGAAGAAATGTCAAGATTGATCACTCTTGCCAACACAGTTTTAAGTACAAAAATTCCCGACTTGGCGTGTGCTTGTGTCTGTAGTCGATCTGAAGCTTCCTTATTGTTAACCGAAAATGGAGAGAAAGAAGAAAGAAATACATTGAACATAAGAGAATCTATGAAAATAGACTTTAAAACTACAAAAGATAATATTGTTCTAATTTCTAATTGTAAGGGCGACAACGATATTTCTAGTTTTGATGACATGAAGAACAGAATTTTAAATGATTTTATTGTATCACAATCACCAATGACCTTTGGATTAGAGAAAGAATCCCCAGACGTTAAAATATTTCAACAAGACCCGCCAGTCTCGCAAAATGGCATAGATAGATCGTGTGGGAATGTCGTACAAAGTGTCGACAAAAAAAACGAATACAATGCTTCATCAAATTTTATAGAAGACGAAAGTGGTTTTTCATCTATGAGCTCATTTCAAGAGATTGGCATTCCTATCATCAGTATAATCCCCCCGTCACCTTGCAAGGAAGTCGAGTATTTAGAAGAGATTGCTGGCGATAATGAAAAGTGGAAAGCCGACAGCAATGGACTTGATAAGCAAAGCGTCAAAGTCTTTTGGGTTTAGAATAATTAAGCTGCATAAAATACACAAAAAAATTATAAGCGAACTCTAAATTGTGTAATAACGTAATTTGATTGCATCTTGCGATCAATTCTTTAGTAATTTATTTAAGTATTTATATCTCTGTCTTCAGTTAGATACTAACGAAACGAAGCCGTCTTAAATTATGAATAAAGGCAGATTTGTAACATTTACATTATTGTTTTCTTGCGAAAAACGAAATTTATGATCTCTATAATTAACCTTGTCACAACGTAAATGACCCTGGTATAGATACAAGCAACCCAGATCGCACCGATTTCAATAACAAATATTTTTGGTTATCATGCTTCTATAAAATGTAACTTATTTATTTGTTATGTCTTTCATATAAAAACTTATTAAATTGTATATAAATAAAATTATAAAATGACATTTAAATTAATATGACGTAGTTCAGTTTTCTTTCAAAAATTATATAAAAATATAACATTTTTTAGATATTCAAAATTTTAGTAATTAGAAAGTAAAAAATAATATTTGTTATCGAAATTCATGGTTGAAATGGCTGAAGAAATAGATGACAAAGCAAGTGGAGACACAGTGTCCATAACTAGAATCGCTCCAGAACCATCTGAACCTGTAGTAACGATACCGAATGTAGAACTAATTGTGGATGGTTTTGGTTTTATGCCTAAAGAGGAATCACTATCTAAGTATAAGTTTAGTCAAGCAAAAATTAAAAAATCTTCAAAAATGTTAAAAGACACCACCATCCCACCAGACATTGACCAGAGTTCCTGCGCTTCAAGTTCAAATATCGATATTGTACGGAGGTATACTTGGAAAACTAAGAACAGAATGATTGTTCAGGTAATCTAATGAATATCTATTTCAAATGTATCAGTATTTTTAAGTAAAAATAAAAATAATATACTTAACTCTATATTTTGTAAGTAGGTTATAACTTATGGTGCTGCCATCACGTCCATTCAAGTCCCTGATAAAAAGGGAGTTCCTGATGATGTCGTAGCTGGATTTGATACCTTGGAAGGTTAACCTAAATATTTCAATTATTCGCTACATTGTTTAAAACTATATAAAAATGGTATTACATAGTTTATGAATATTTAGAATACCTTCAACCAAGAAACCCCTACTTTGGTGCTACTATAGGACGATATGCAAATTATGTTCACAATGGCACAATGATTGTAAAACCATCAGGAAAAATGTACATGCTTAGTACTAATAGAGGACAACACCACTACAACGGCGGACGTGTGGGGTTCGATAAGGTACGTTTGAAATTGTTAAATTCATACTGAAATATTGAAATGAATTAAATTGAATAATTAAAAAAAAATACGAATTTTTTGACGCAGATAGCAGGATATACAAAAGACTCAGTGTGTTCAAGACACTTCGTTCCCATCACTACACTTCCGTTTTCGACTTTCCACCGAATTCTAGAGGCATTGCGTATTGAGTAGTGGAACACAACACCGCGCTTTGCTTCGTTACCAGAGCGAGGAAATGAAAAAAAATATTTCTTTTCTCACGTAGGAATCGAACTCACAACCTGTCCCGTTTATAGTGTCGCTTATGCTCCTGCGCCACGACTGATCTAAATATCTGTATAATTTAAAAATTGTTAATACTTCTTCTATTTATAGAAAAATTTAATGATACTTGCAGGTGAACTGGAGATCCTATGTGACTGGTAACAAGGTTATCATGAGCCACATCTCCGAACGGTTCCACGAGGGCTACCCTGGTACGGTTATGGCTCAGGTCTCCTTCGAAGTTACGTGTGATAATACTATTAAAATAGAAATGAAGTGCACTACTAGTGAACCCACTATTGTCAACTTGAGTAACTCGTGCTATTTTAATCTGGCAGGCCACGTAAGTTGTTTAAAATTATTATAATATAATTTAAATGTTATAACTTATTATTGAATTTATATATCCAATAAAAATATTGACGTGAGACAGTGTTTGCTTCTTCACATGTTAGTTCTAGGTTCAATATCCACATTGGGCAATGACTACATTTATTTTCTAAGAAAGCAGAGATGATTGTGTTTTATCACTGGGTTCTTTCTGCCTAAAGTGCTATTACACGATAGATAAGAAAAGATAAAAAGGGTAAAAATTGAGATCATTTATAAAAAAATACATGAACAAATTACAGGTGTTATTGTAGCTTCAAGCTTTGTTCCCATTATGAGACTTTCGTTTCCCATTTCCACTGAATTTTCGAGACATTGCGTGTTAAGTGTCGAAACTCAACGCCGTGTTTTGCCTCGTTACTAAAGTTAGGGAGTGAAAATATTAAATATTTGATTTCCCTGAGTGGGAATTGAATCCATAACCCCCGCTTTTACAGTCACACGAGCTTGTGCTCTACACCACTACGGCCTTTTAAATTGAAATATTAAAATTTGTAAAGTTAAATGGCAATTTAACTTAGAGAGCAATTTTGTAATATAGCTATTTTTATTCAAAGGAAGCTAGTTAGTCTTATTATTATAAAAAAGAGGATTCATTATTACTTATTTTATGTTGTAAAGGTATAAAACCCTGAGACATATTTTTTCTTTTTCTCTTCTATTTTCTTATTTTTTTATTTTTTTTTCAGCATGCTGGCTCAGAAACAATGTATGACCATATATTTACGATAAACGCGGATAAGTACACCGCAGTTGACGAGGAGGGACTCGTTACAGGTATGACATTGTATATAAGATGTCGTTTCAACGGCCTCTCAATATTCACATTATCTTTTTTTTTATTACTGAGGGGCAATTTTGTATTAGAAATTAAAATTACGTATAATAAAAATGTAACTGATCTATGTCTGAAGTATTGAATATATATGAGAAAGTTTATCATTAAGAACAAAATCGAAACAGTGATTTTTAGGGTTCTGTATGTGCCTTTTAAGGATTTTTTTTTGTCTGACTGTCAAGAGCCTTTATCTGAGGAATGCTTGGAGATATTGAGTTGAAATTCAAACCATATACTCAAATCTACTTTTCTGGAAAAATCATATTTCTACATTTACTTTAAAAAAGACAAGGCCGTTTATATCGCAAAAAACGTGCAATTCGACACTATAAAAGACACTATATTATTTAATTAGCTAAAACTTTATAATGATACACGACAGCTTAATTCAGATTAGTAAATAATTGTGTATTTAGTTCAAGCGGGCGAAGCTGCGCGGGTCGCTAGTTATAAAAAACCAATGAACTGCTAGTTTGACTTGCCCACCGAGGCCTCCGTACCGATTTGAGAATAGTCAACGGGAAGTACAACTTAAAAAAAATTTAAAAACTTAAGTTTGCGGGCTTAATATATTTAATATTCACTCATTTTGTATATTATGAACTACAAATATAAGTTTGTAATGATCTTTCCCTATGAAATACCTATATGTATTATATAGGTATAAGATATATTTTCACTTTTCGGTTTTTTTTTCTGTTTATTTGCATTGAGGGTCGTGCCAAATATCATAACTGCATGTTCACGGGAATATCCTATGGGTTTTGATCACACGTCGAATTTCATACAAAATGGAGCAAAAGTTATGAATAAATGCTTGTATCTTTTGATTGGGTTAATAGTTAATAGTTAGCTTGATTTTTTCTGTGCTTCAAGGAACTATAGACTTGAATTTTTGATATTATTTTAACTACCTAACTTACTTCTAACTTTAACTTTTATGCGATCTCGACATAAATGCTCTTGACAGACGGACAACAAAGTGATCCTACAAGGGTTCCGTCTATACCTTTTGAGGTACGGAACCCTGAAAATTACCAAAAAAATACCTAATGAATCAATCATTTATCATGTTGATAAATAAAAAATCTTTGAAAAATAATAAAAAAAATATTGTGAAAGGTTCATACTAAATATATTGTACATTATGTCAGGTCGACATCAGGTCGAAAGTTGAAATATTTATTATTATATAGTCTTTAGTGTCTGGACATAATCGGTAACAATTTATTATGAAATAAACCTATATAAGAAAATGAGGAATAACAATTGTTTGTATGATTATACAAATCATAAAGATGTCAAAGACATAAAAGCTGGAAATGATTAAATGCGCACTATTTTATAGTTCCTTTGCGTAATACTCAGATAAGTTTAATCTAAAATTACATAAATAAACATCGCATTGAATAACCGTATCTCAAACAGTAGGGTAGGCAGACGGAACCTATCATTAAGACTTAAGACACTTCCGTTTCTCATTTTCCACTGAAATTTGCGGCGGAACTCAATGTCTTGCTTGGTTTCGTTACCAGAGCGAGAAAATGAAGATATTAAATATTTCGTTTCCTTGAGTAGAAATCGAACCCACAACCTGTCGCTTTTACAGTCGCATGCTAGTGACCATGCGCCACGGGCCACGACTGGCTTCAGGTATGGTATATACTCGTATATACTATACTAATATTTAATTGTTCATGTTTATTAATGTGTTTTTCAGGCGAAAAAAATGTAGTGGGGGGTACGGCGTATGATTTTAGGGTACCAAGAGTTTTACGCACGATGCTTCCCAAAATACCCAGAGATGGATTCGATATTAATTATTGTATCACTCAGGGCACGGAACAAGATCTCGCCTTCCAAAGTCGGTTAGTTAGATTGTTTTTAAATGATTTAACGTATTTATTATTTTATGTAAAACTGTGTAATATTTAATATTACATTTTTGTTAAATAAAATTACGCTTATATGATGGCAAAAATAAGTTGAAACAGAAATACTGTTACTTTATTGCCCATAAAAATGTTCTACATTCTGTGAAACAAAGGAGATACAATATCTATTACATTACCAAATTAAATTTGAAAAATTATCAACGAATCTTAGCAAGTTAGCTCCATATGCATAGATATTAGCAAAATCTGCAGTCTGTTCTGTGAAATGTAAATTGTCTACTTGTATATTGGCGTTGAGGCCATCAGTGTACGAATGTAAACGCAACGGTTGTGGGTTGAATTTCTACTCGAGGGAATGAAATATTTAATATTTTTCATTTCTTCGTTCTGTTAAGGAGTCTGGTAGCTAGAAACGTTGAGTTCCACCAAGCAATGTCTCAAAAATTCGTCGGAAAACCGAAGTGTCTTAATGAGGAGCGGAGTGTCCTAACACTAGGTTCGAGGCTCCCCTCTGTCTACACTAAGCATTGTGTAAGATGCAGCATGCAGATGTAAATGAAAGTTGCAAATCTAATTAATTCATTGGGCTGACGCGAACTGCTACAGTGGTGATGGCTTATTGAATTGTGACTGTGCCATGCGTTGTATCCTATAATATAAAATAGTAGATCATAGCTCCCCTAATAAATATGAAGCTGTTTTTCATCTCACATTGTATGTAAATCACAAGTCACAGTTAAGTAAGCAAACATTCACGGGGATCTTTTTAGTATTTATTTAAAGCATTTTAGTAAAACTTACAAGGGCACTCGATTGGACATGTTAGTCGAGCCCTGGGGCTTGCTCATATAAATAACATTGATATTACGAGCGAATATGTCTTAAAATCGTTTAAACAATATCCTTCTAAATCGATAATTATATCTACAACTATAGGATTTTATTTCACAATTTTCTTTCTTTCTAAAGAAATTTCTATAGTGGTACAGTTATCGTTTCAGCAATGTGGTTCTGATGATATATTTTTTTTCCGTGTACGGTTAATATATAATAGGTTCGAACTAGAAAGTTTCGTTTTGAACTTTGAGAAAGAAACTACATATATTTGTAATTATTTGTAAAATGAATTTACCTATATGATTTGAATAGTGCTATTTGTTTATAAGTGCTAATAGCTGAATAAAACTACTAACACTAACGTTTATTATGTCGGCAGCATTGATAAAAAAATCTATGAATTAATAAAAATGAAGTAAATAAGTAGCTAATTTTAATATTATATTATAAATAATGAAAATAAAGTATTATATTAAAAATAATTTGTATTCGCAACAATGACTCAATTGTACTTAAAATAACTAAAATATGACAATGTATGCGGAAAGTTAGTTTACAAACATTGATTGAGTCTCTTGCCCCAGTCCGATCCACGGCCGTATGCTGAGGATCGTGTCTCGCTAGGAACGCCCTTGTTGCCGTCGACATCCTCTCAAGTATCACGTATTGCTTGCAAATTTTTCAGGGACATATTACACTCACTCCTACCCACCCAGTGTCGCTGTAAAAGACAATAGGGCTAACAGCACTAACCCCATGTTCGAAAAAAGACAGCGTCTCCATCGTGCAAATTTAAAAAAAAAAGAAAATACGTAATTGTTACTCTAAATGAGCCATTTTAGAAATTGAAGGATAGTGTATATACACTATTTAGCGGTTATGTTTCCTGAACGTGCTAAGCCAGCGACTTATATCACAACAACATGATAAACGTGGCGTCTCACAGGTTGTAGTCGACGTGGAGCCGTAACTAGAACCACCCACGTGATATAAAATGTATTTAATAAAATTCTTTCTTAGGTACCTCACGAGATATTGAATTTCTTACTACTGTAACAATAAAGAAATCAAAATGTATGCGGGGTTTAAATGTATCTTTGACTATATTTTGGTTATACGCTGTGCTGTTGAATTTATTTTGATCATTTTCTGTAATATTTATTGTATACGTTTAAGAAAAGAACGCTTAAGAAAATGCCAGGTAAAGGCTTACAGGTTATTTTCAAACAGATTCCAATTGTGTCAGGATTTGATATGACTATATTAAGCTACACTCTTATTTTATTGTTTTTCAAGAGTTTGTTATTTGATTATATATATTTTATTTCAGAGTACTGCATCCTA
Source organism: Heliconius hermathena (assembly GCA_013403705.1). Taxonomy (NCBI): domain Eukaryota; kingdom Metazoa; phylum Arthropoda; class Insecta; order Lepidoptera; family Nymphalidae; genus Heliconius; species Heliconius hermathena. The sequence goes on along the minus strand of JAAIXJ010000021.1, from coordinate 232,768 downwards.
TATCTGGAAGGGTTTTAGAGGTATATAGCAATCAACCTGGTATGCAGTTCTATACTGGCAATCTTCTGCCAGATCCGGATAAAATTGTTGAAGTATGTCATTTGTTTATTTTTGAATTACAAATTTTCTACTATATTTAAATATTTTTATTCTGTTTCATGCAAAATGTCGCATATAGCCGGGTAGGCACACAAAATTAAGTGTCAAAAATCAAACACTACATTTTTCACCCATATCCGAGCAAGCAGTTTTATCATGAAAATGTCAATGGGTTTTGGGTCAAATTTAATTAAGTGAAAAGTTAGAGATTTATTATTCTTCTAAGAAGTGAATTACTTTTTGGAAACTACTCTGCTATAAATACCTTTGGGCATGTCACATCAGGCTGGGTACCTTCAAAAAGCGCGTCTATCTCCACTTTAAAGGCCGGCAACGCACCTCCTCCACGCTCCTCTGGTGATACACGGGGTCGTAGGCGGCGTTTGCCTTGTTCTTCTCATAAAAAAGGCTTACGAAAAAAATACAAAAAAGAATGTTATAAATTACAATTGTTATTGAGCGAATATTGATTTATTGAGAAATGCTCGCTGACTTAATCTAATTAATTAGTATCAGTGGCGTTATTTTTACACATTTACTAAATGCCTGACCTAATTGGAAGCTTAAATATCACTTTTATTTCTTTTTCTTTTAGCTTCACGCAGTATCCCGTATGAAGTGGGGTAGGCAGAGGAGGGAGCCTAGTGTTAAGACACTCCGCTCTCCATTTTCCATCGAATTCTGAAGGCATTACGTGTTGAGTGGCCGAGTTACAGCCGAGCGACAGGTACTTCTGTCTCTGTGTCACGACTGGCCTCTAAATATCACTCGATAGAAAATATTGTCCATTAACCAGTTACTAGATGAAATCCAGTAGGTACCCAACGTCTCTATAAACACTTCATAATCGTTTGGTATATAACCTAACATGGTTATATATCTATAAAGTTCGAGGAAAATATTTTGTCTTAATACTAAAAGAAAGCACAGCACTGCGTTTTTTCCCGCATAGGATTTTAGGCAAATAAAAACGACAGTAATCTGTTGTATGGGCTTTCTGTCGTTGGATAGTCGTCATTTTTTTTTATTTGACCCTTTATTTTATATTTAAAGCGGGTTGGAACGAAAGAACTTAGTTTCTATAATCTCCACCCCATATTCGAGACTAGAGGGCGCGCGCGGCTTCGCCTGCTTATTAGGAGTGAATTCTAAAAAAACCACGAAACAGGTGTTCAATAAAATATTTTTAACAGTCTGAATTTAAATTTTTATAAAAATCGGTGGTAAATTTTTATAAAAATTTAAAGATTTTTCCATATAAACTTTCAACCCCTTATTTGAACCCTTAGGGGGTGAATTCTTAAAAACCATGAAACACGTGTTCAATGAAATATTTTTAAGAGTCTGAATTTCAAATTTTATAAAAATCGGTACAGATTAAA